>CM036258.1:2741794-2874294 GCA_020698575.1 Bostrychus sinensis
CAACACTGCAGGACTTAAAGCGCAATTCTTATTTTTTGCTGAAATCAGATTTTTGTAAAGTGGCGGTGCACATTCCAGTTTAAATGTGACCTACATCAGTGTCGTGTGTGAACGTCTCCAGCCCTGAAACGAGCCACGGGAGCAGAAGAAGCCACGACGGAGCCAGGAGCTGAGGGACTGGGACATGAGAGTTTTAGAAAGTCAAGGCAGATATTAATCCATCGGTCAGTGCCACTCCTCAAAATTTAATTTCAGAATAATTTTAATTTCATTTTAAACCAAAATACTAATGAAGTTCTAAAGCCTCACGTTTCCTGTGACCAGCTCCTCCTCTGTCGTCTGCTGCTTGTTTCTGTTGCAGTAAAATGTAGTAAAAGTCAGATTAAATGTGACTTGTGTTCAGACTGAGGTCACAGTGTAAAAGATTAGATTTGTGTCTGATTTAGGAGCAGCACAGGTGAAAGTGGCCTGGGTTGGATTGGAAAAAATCAGATACAGGTCACATCTGGGATAAAGAAAGTCAGATTTGGGCCACTTTTACCTGCAGTGTGAACGTAGCCTATGTGTCCCAGTTTTTGGGTTTAAAAATCTGGTCATCCTGAACCAGCTGGAGCCTGTTGTGCATGTTTTAGGTTGATGATCCCTCAGATTCATGGAGAACATGCAGACTCCACACAGAAAGGCTCCAGGGCAGTGCTGACCACTTTCCTCAAATCCATCCCTAACTCATCTGTGCCTCTCCTCTCGGTCTGGGCCTGAAAGTGTGAGCAGTTTTCCTAAAGCAGTCTCCTCTTCCTTCTGCTAACGTCACTGAGTCTCTCTCTGTCACAGCCTCAGTCTCTGGAGAAATCTGCTCTGAGCCCGGGACACCTTGTTTAAACACAGATATGTATGAAACATGCAAATATTCTTCAAAAAAACGGTCTAATGGCTCCTCTCATGAGTCTGACGCCGCAAACAGATGAACGGCCCGCTTTAAAGCCTCAGGACTGGCACCAAAAAGAACTCATCTGTCCATAAAACCAGCTTCAAAGGCAGCTCAGTGGAGTCCGACAGCTCACAGACAAACGGGACGAACAGCAGAAGAAGACACGCGCTGGAGGTAATTAAAGGTATTTTCTGAGCGCGTCACTGTCAGTTTGAGTAAAAGCTGGAGTCGAGTCGAGCCTCTATTTTTCCAGAAACACTCAGCGCGCTAATGGGGAAAACACAGGCAGCGAGACAAGGATAAGTTTAGAAAGAGAGGAAGGAGTGGACACAGAGAGAGAGCAGAGCTGCGGAGGAGTGGAAGAAAATGTGACGCAGTTTAAGGTGAAATATCTCTGCAACAACACTGCACAGCCAGGGGACAGGACGGGACAGGACGGGACAGGACGGGACGGGACAGGACGGGACAGGACGGGACGGGACAGGACAGGACGGGACAGGACGGGACAGGACGGGACAGGACGGGACAGGACGGGACGGGACGGGACGGGACAGGACGGGACGGGACAGGACGGGACAGGACAGGACGGGACAGGACGGGACACCAACAGGCTCAAATAGTTCCCCTGGCTTTGGTGTAGGTCTGCAGGAGGTCAGAGGTTCGATTTCCTCGCAGGGGGCCACAGTATTTGCCAACTCCAGCCTTGATTATTGAAGAGGGTTGCACCAAGAAAATGTTCCTCTGTAAAAGATGAACTACAGCGACCCCCACAAGAACTCCACACAAGACAAATGATATATTATATTGTTATTATTTTACTGCAATAAATCGTATATTTTGTGCCCCAAAAGAAGAATCCATGTGGGTGTGTTATTGGTGGAACACTCCTCTTCATCAGATCAGTGGCTCTGAACTGGTCTGGCTTCAGGACCATGGCCCTGCAACGACGAGCCACAACCCAAATAAATGAGATATTTGGACAGATCAAATGTACTGAATAAACAAATGTGACTCAAAATGAAGAGTTCTCCTGGACCTGTTCTGTGGTGAAGACTGAGAGACTTTGTGTGACTTTGAAGCAGCGCTCACTTCAACCTCAGGTGTGACTTTAGAGAAGTGGATTTTTTTGCGTGTTGTGTTTCTTCTGGAGAGTTCTTAGCTGAGGTGGAGGAGTTTAAGTTTCTCAGGTGTTGTTCTCAGTGAGGGAAGGATGGAGCTGAGACTGAGGAGTGGGGCAGCGTCTGCAGGAATGAAGGAACTGAGCCCAAAGGCACAGCTCTGGATTTACCACAGAGCTACGTTCCTCCTCTCACCTTTGATCACGAGCTCTGGGTCAGGACTAAAGGACAGATCCTGGATACAAGCGGCTGAAATCAGTTTGCTGCCCCGGGTCAATGGAAGACAATGGATGGATGGGTTTTTTCTATAAACCTCATGTCCCATACTCAGGGTTGCCAGATCTCACTGACAGTTTCCAGCCTAAAGAGAATTTAAAACCTGCCCAACCAAAAACCAAAAACCAAACCAAATCACAACCTGCTCTAAATGTTAAAACCATCACATAAGAAAGAACACAAAACTTAACAGCAGCACTAAAAATCTAACACAAACCAGTTTCTCACAAAGAGTGCAGTCAGAGCAAAGCCTTCCAGGTCTGAACGAGAACATGAAACATGAGCAACGTCATTTTAAAACAAATGAACTGATGATGAGTGGATGTGCTGCCAAACCTGCCACATGTTATGAAAAGCAGCCCAAATTTTATAAACCAGCCCAATGCTATTTTTTTCCAGCTCAAGGTGTTCAAAAGAAGGCCGAAAACCAGCCCAATCTGGCAACACTGCCACCTAATGTTGAGGAGTGTAAATCACTGACACTCTGTTTATTTTATTTGTTTAATGAAACCTTTGTTTTGTTTTCTTTTACCCTGGCTGAGAAGCTCTACAGACCTGAGTCTAACGTAGCTCATGTGACACTTACTCTGTGGTTAACCCAGGCGTCACACTCACCTCCTAAAAAAACACTTTCAGTCTCAGATCACCTCGGTGCCTGGAGCGTGTTGCTTTTAACAACGCCCTCTCTGCACAAACTCTCTGTCATGACAAATATTTGGCGTCAGAAACAGTGACGCCACACCTTCAGCCGCTCAGAGCTTTAAAAATCCTGACACTTTAATTTCTCTGGGCTCCACTTTTCTGAACAAACTCACCGTGACTCCCTCCCTCCCTCCCTCCTTCTGTAATTGGCCTGAGATTCTCTCTGTTCTCAGACCGACAGCTCCATGTCCGGATGAATTAGTTTGATGGATTAACACGCGCAGAGGCAGCTCCGCGAGAACAACGGCTCTGCGGCTTCAGAAATCTGGAAAAAAGGTGGAAAAATGAATGCCTTAAATGTAATGAGATGGAAGATTATTCTGTTATCGCTTATTATTACAGAGATCGTGGCAGAGCTGGCGTTGAGGATTCTGGACACAGAGAGGAATTAGTCTGATATTTGCATTTGTTAAAGGTTTAGTGTCAGGACGAGAAAAGATATTAATGCAAAAATGAAATACTAAAGAGAAAAATGTATAGTTTTGTAACATCTTCTGTGATATGGAAGCCACTTCTTTGTGCTGGAGGTAGAACCATCAGCCACTAACCGCTGTGCCGTTGTGTCCTTGGGCCTTGCCTCCAGTGTAAGTGGCACCTGTGTTAATGTGCGAGACAGTTTGTTAACTTTGTTTGGTGTTGTTGTGTAAACCTTACCTTGTATGAGCTCAATTGATTTTGTAGGTCTTGTATATTTATTTCTGTTTATCATGAATGACTTTGTTAAATTCCTGAAATTATGCTTTTTATTTTTATACGATCGTAAACAACATTGGGAGGTATAATGATCTTTGAATTTAAGTCTACACGACTTTACATGCCTTTGTATGACTTTCATGTTTTTTTTCATACGATCCTAAACGACTTGAGGAGATCTGAAGAGTTTTTATTTTTAGTTTATATGACTATAAACAATTCTGCGAAGTCGTGAAATTATGCTTTCTATTTTTTTTTTTTTCCATACGTTCATAAACGACTAAGGGCCAGATTTATCAAAGGTTTGCGTGCACGCTAACTGAATAAGATGCGCTAAAACTGGAACAAACCCAGACGCAGTTGAGATTTGCGAGTCTTACAGGAGCAGAGCGAACGCAGAGCAGATTTTGCTCCTGTGACCTAATGAATCTGTAAACTGAGGCGTTCTTCCCAGAGTGCGCAAAATGGAAGGCGGAGAAAATGCAAATTCATTCATTTACCGCCTGCAATATTATTTATCAAGGCTCACCATGACTTTGTGTGTGAAAATAGCGTATAAATGTAGCACGTTGGAGAAGGACGTGCTAATCTTTTGCACAGATGGCTGCTGTGATTCGTGTGAGACGAAGGAGAAGAAATGAACAAATACGTAGGGTCAGAGTTTGCCACGTGTGCAGATCTATTTGCCATGACGGATGAGAAAATTATTCACCAGCACTTTCAGCTCTTCTTGGTTAAATTTTTGCTTCCGTTTGTGTTCCACTTCCGCACCTTCCATGACGCAAAACAATACACGCAATGATGCCGTTTAAATAGCTCCGCCCCCTCTGTTTGCACTGTCACCGCCACGCAGTTTGTCTTAGTAATTCACGCGCAACACGAACATTAATAAGCAGCCGCATATTTTCTCACTGCACTCGCAGTTTAGCACCCGTCTTAGTAAATATGGCTTTAAGTTTTGAAATTGTGCCTTTTGTTTTAGATCTGTCTGGGGGAGGGAGGTGAATATTGATATATATTTAGTTGGGGACCCCCAAGAAAACAAGATGGTTCATCTCAAGGGGCTGTTCCTCCTCCTCCTCCTCCTAATCATAATAATAATAATAATAATAATAATAATAATAATAATAATAAAGATAGGGCCAAGAATACAAACTCCAGCCACAAGGGGTCAGTAAAGGAAGATTAGTTAAGCGCTTCTTCTTCTACTGATTATCCGGGGCCAGGTCGCGGGGGAAGAAGTGACTGCGCTGCGTTTGAGTGTCCAAGTTATAATCGGGTTTTTTAAGTATCCCAGTTTTGTGAATCCAGTATCTGGGTTATTCCAGGATACTCGACCTGGAAAACTCTGACCATAACCTGGAGACTGAGGCAGGTAAACGTAGTCTGCTGGTTTCTGACCTCCCCTGACGAACTGAGCATGTGCGAACTCAAAACAAAACAAACACAACCCACAGCGACTGTAACTTGTAGCTGCAGTTATTTTCAGCAGAGCGGCAGTGTTTTAACAGCACGGCGACGTTTCTGCTCAGAGCTGGACCTGGTTACAGAGTCCACGTCTCACTACACTGCAGCTGCTGTGGACTCTGCTGAAGTCCACGTGCACCTGCTCATTCTGTCTCTGTACACGAGTTAAAAGCAGCCACACCACACTCGACCTCTAACACTCCAGGATCTGATATTTGTCCTGTGTACAGAGATATGAGGTTCCTCTAAACGTCAGATCCAGAATCATAATCCAGGCTCACAACCTGGATAGTGCAGGTAAACTCAGTCTCAGCAGGCTTCCCTCCCCCTAGACACTTCCTCCAGCTCCCAGGCCAAAGAGAGACACCGTCCCTCCGCCGTGTCCCCGGAGAGCGGCGTCCAGGAGACTCTGACACCGACGCCCAAGTTTCAGCTGCTCCTGTGTGAAGGAGCAGTGGCTCTACTCCGAGCTCCTCACTCTATGAGCATGCAAGGTTCAAGTTGGGCGGCACGGTGGCATAGTGGTTAGCACTCCTGCCTCACAGCAAGAAGGTCCTGGGTTTGATTCCCAGACCGGGTGGGACCTTTCTGTGTGGACCTTTCTCCCTGTGTCTGCGTAGGTTTCCTCTGGGTGCTCCAGTTTCCCTACCCCTGCAAAAGAGATTCTGAATCTCAGTGGGAATTTCCTGGTTAAAAAAATAAAAAGTCCATGTCTAGACACTATATTACTACCATTGTGAGATAGGGTGAGCTCATGTTACACAGGCTTCTTTTGGTAGTGCTCAGGATTGTTTTGCCAGTGTTAGTGTAGTTTATTCATATTTTAGTTTTGGTTTAGTTCTGCTTTTGTCCTACATCAGTTCTGGTTTAGTTCCTGTTTAGTCTTTATTGACTAAAGCTCATCTTAGTTCATTAAAGATGGTTTTTGTAAGGCCAGATATTTTCTGGTGTGAACCGTATACGGCTATGGAATATTCTTTATTCATCAACATCTTTTATTCATTTATCAGGAGTTTTTACAGTTTTCCCAGTTTTACCCTCGGGGGCTGCTAAAGAAGCTAAAGTAGTGAGTATTTCTGTGTGGTAATATTACAGTAGTACTGAAGCTTTAAATTACTACTACGTTTTGTACAACTCACCTCTCAGTATTAGTTTATAAGGACTGTACTCATATTTAAATAAGACAAGTATTTATAAAATCGTATGATGCGTACGGTTCTATATAAAACCTGACCTTTAAAATGTAGCCGTGCTGTCACCGACTAAAGAAAGAACTGGATGAAGCCATTGCAGAGCAAAGGTCTGCGACAGTTTTTAAAAAAGGCTGTGAACAGAGGAAGGTGTAGCAATGAAGAAAAACAGGGTTCCTGCAGGTATCGGTCTAGTTTAATGCTTTTTAAAGCCATTTTAAGGCCATTTTTAATGCCACAAACACACAATTGCAGCATCTTAAACTGTCAAAAGGTATTTGCAAGTTTTGTAAAATCCAGTTCATAAAGCACCAATAATGATGAAAGTCAAACTTCTGCTGTTTGGGTAATTTGTTCTCACTGGAAGAACATTTGTTACGGTCGTGTATCACACTAATGTAGGCTACGGAGATGGTAAATTATTATTTATACACATATTTACATGGAACAAAAATATAAATGCAACATTTTTGTTTTTGCTCCCATTGTTGAGCGAAAAGTGTTTTTGTTCAGTGTACATTCACAAATAAAACTAATAATGTCAGCGATTTTACTTCAAAACTCTTACATTTTTGAAGACTGTTGGAATCAAATTTAATGCTTTTTAAAGCCATCTATGGCCTTAATATTCACAAAATCAATTTAATGACTTTTAATGCCCCCCGCAAACCCTGAAAAATACCTAAAGTAAACTTAAATGGAAATATCATCTAGATCAGGGGGAAACACTGAACACTGAACCACAAAACTGATCATCGGTCGAGTTTCATCTCTGCAGGCGGAACAATCACAGGCGGAGCAACCAATCAGAGAAACGAACGTTAGCAGTGCGAACCCAAACAAACATGGAGCTGATGAAGAAGTGTTGAAGGTTTTTTCATAAAAGCCCAGTGTATTCTGAGCAGCTCTGTCCTTATTTATGAACAGGGACAGCAGCAGAAGCCAGTTGTACAAAGACTTGTGAAAGAAAAAGTGGGTTTGTTTGAATGTGGTGGACGTCAGAGGGACTTTACTGTTGTTAAAATGGAAACAGGACGAAGACAAAAATCACAGAGGAACCAGACGCTCCTGCTTTAGAGAAGAAAAAATCCACTAAAATGAATCATGTGTTAATTATGAAAGACCACAGAAGTCCAGAAACAGGATCCCAGTTGCATTTTAATAAACTCCCAGACTTTATTAGTGCCAAAGTAAAACATACAAACTCTTCAATGGAAAATAATGTGCATATTTTGGCCATGCATTCATCTCTGAAACTGTTCTACATAAAAAAAAAACAGATATATGCTCAGGAACAGGTCAGAATCAGGTCGAGAAGCTAAAAAAAAGGGTGAAGGGTGAGTATTCTGCAGATGGTGGTTGTACATTCGAGTGTGGAGCTGCAGACTGGAGCCGGCGCGGGGCGAAGAGAAGCAAACGTCAAATTAAAAAACGCAGAGGACGCGGTGACGGCTGGAAGTTTGTGACAGAAAAATCCTCCAGAAATCTGCTGAGGGGACAGTTTTAAAGATAGACCGAGTACAACAGAAGTATACAGTGTGTGGGTTTGGAGCTGTGTTTTCCAGAACAATTCAGAAAATGGTGAAAAGTCAAGGGCACTGATTTAGTTTAGAGCTGGTTTACACATGGATTAGTTCTTTAGTTCTGGTCCCAGTTTTATTCTGTTATTGGTGTTTTCTCTTAGTTTAGTCCTGCTTTAGTTCTGTCTTAGTGCAGATGAGGCTTTTGTTTCTGTAAAGTTGGTTCTTGTAAAGCCAGATATCATCTATGGTGGTACTTTGTGTGAAAAGTTTGAGAATCACTGCTCTAAGGGACAAAAAAAAGGATTAAATCAAAGGTTAAACCAGGACTGTGTAGTGTTGTAGTCATGCTTTTTCAAAAATATGTTAAATATTGATTCTGGAGACGTTTTTTAGTCTTTATTTGAGAGTACAGCAGAGTAGTGACAGGAAATCATGAAGAGAGGGAGGAGAGAGGGATTTGGCAAAGCGCTGGACTTGGTCTGGAGGAGGACTGGACCCAGACCTGAGCCGGGACCCAGGACCGAGCCGGGACCCAGGAGCGAGCCGGAGGATTATTATTATTATTATTATTAAGCTGGGACACACCGGGCTGATAATAATACAGTTTGATGTGTTCTGCGGCGATCGGGCGTACAAAGAGTCAGCTGGACGTAGCTGTGGCGGAGTGAACAGGATGAGGACGAATCAGGGCCAGGCATTAAAGGAGCGCTCTGATTGGCTGAGTGCCCCATTCACAATTTATTAAAAGCACTCGACTGATGCTAAATTATACAGAACTTTTGTTCTAACAACGTTTCATTATGTTTCCACATCTGTGAGCCTAATGTGCTGCAGTTAGCTTTAGCCTTGTGCTAATGTGTTGCAGTTAGCTTACTGTAGCTTTAGCCTTGTGCTAATGTGCTGCAGTTAGCTTACTGTAGCTTTAGCCTTGTGCTAATGTGTTGCAGTTAGGTTACTGTAGCTTTAGCCTTGTGCTAATGTGTTGCAGTTAGCTTACTGTAGCTTTAGCCTTGCGCTAATGTGTTGCAGTTAGCTTACTGTAGCTTTAGCCTTGCGCTAATGTGCTGCAGTTAGCTTACTGTAGCTTTAGCCTTGTGCTAATGTGTTGCAGTTAGCTTACTGTAGCTTTAGCCTTGTGCTAATGTGCTGCAGTTAGCTTACTGTAGCTTTAGCCTTGTGCAGATGAAAATATAATTCTCCTCTGAGGCAAACAGCTGCAAAAATCCAGTCTGGGCCTGAACAATGAATTAAAATCAAATCAAAATCTCAATCTGAATTGTCATAATTAGCAAACCAAAAAGGCTGCAGTTATTGATGTGATATAAGTCCTCTGCAGAGAAGAAAACTCCACAGGATCCTCGCCTGTATGAACTGTAGTTCAGAGCTCTACAGACAAGATCCCTCCAGATTTTTGAGTTTTATTAACAATAATAATACTTTTTTCTGAACAATGGATAGTCAGTTGGCTGTAAGATGAGTTAAAAAATATGGATAGTGAGTAAAACTTTTAATTTAACGTTTTTAGACATATAAATGTTAAACTGAAAAAAACAAAAAACAAAAAAATAAAAACAAAAAAACACAAACAGACAGTACAGCTGAAAACTTGAGATTTGGAGTTGGCCCCAAAACCCAAAAATCTTGAGGGATCCTGTTGCTGTCAGTTTTTGAGTTTGCAAAGCTTTTTTTTTTTTTTTTTTACAGTGCAGGTATCAAAGCCCCATCACAAGCTTAACATGTAAACTAGGGATGTGCGAATTGATACCTTTGTTTCCTGTGACTTAACTGTGGTATGGATCCTTCAGCAGTAATGACAGTGTTATTAGTTTAATACGGATTCCTCTGAATCCTTCCTGTGAGCTCTACAGTGGCAGCTCCAACCCAGTCCATTGTGTTCTGCTGCTTCAGTGCCACAAAGAAGCCTTTATTAGTAACATGTATGCATATAGGCTTTTATAATTTACAAAAAATCTATTACTATAGAAGAAAAAACAATGGTTGAGACTGTAAGGGGTGGTATCGGAATCAGTATCAGTATCAGTATCGTCAATACCAGGCTTGGTATCGATTGGTATCGAATTGAAGGTGAGAAAGCTGGTTTCGCACATCACAAATGTAAACTGTGAACTAAACATGCATTAAAAAAATATAGTAGTAGATATTTTTTTCCAAATTGTTGGCCCAGCTCCTTTTATTCATTACTGTGATGGGACGAGTTTAACGCAGCGTATGATTATTATTCACTAGGGATGTAACGATTCTTTGTAAATCAGCTAAAAATCGATGCAAAAGAAAAACATTTTGAATCGGTGTGGGAAAGAATGAATTGCGATGCCACTTTAATCCAGTGCAGGCCTCTGGTGTAATCTGGCTCAGGTGTGTGGCGCTAGACATCATCACCTGGACATTTTACTGAAAAGAAACATGCATTTATATCAACTTTTAGTTTACAGAACTCGTAAAATCACCAGCCCGACGTGCCGGGAACGTGAAAAGGCTGCACTTTTTACTTAGTCGGAGCGACTCTGGAGTGTACTTTCTCTCCTCGGTGCGTCCCACACAGAGGAGGAGCACAGCGTCCTCAGAGGAACAACACTGAGCCCAGGACAGAGACACAGCTGAAGGTTTTGTTTAGGCTGCTCCTGTTTGCTCCGTTTACCATCGATCAGAAAGTAGCTTGTTGTTAGCAGCGAGCTAAAGGAAAGCTAAGTGGCTAACAACAGCTAAAGTTCATCTGAAGTTTCAGTGGCCCCTCCCCTGGAGCGTTTCCATGGAGATCAGATTTTTAACTAACGATGTGTCTTTCCTCACTGATATTTTTATAAAACAAGGATAATTTTATATTTCTTGAGGAGTGGATTTATGATGAGCTGCTTTTCTGTGCATTGCTTGCTACTAAAGTGTCTCTGTTTTTGGATGAAAGTAGAAAGATGTTAATAAAAGTCACTAACAAATTATGTTATATATTTTTGTAATTTTTACATGTTATTGTTTTAATATCTACTTTTTTAATTACATCTCAGTAATTATGACATTTACAACAATTTAAGTTTGATAATGAGACACAAATAGGCCATGCAAAAAAAATATTTTGGTCATAATTATACTGCAACTAAGTCTGCTAATAAAAAAAAAAAAAAATCTTAATAGTGAACAGAAAATCATCCCTATTATAGACTGATGAATGCTGGAGGGTTGTGGAGGTAAACTGTTCTTACGTCTTGCACGTGCGCAGAACCTCGGTGCATCTCGGTCCTGGGTCTGAGTCGCTTCAGTGCGGACGCTTTCTGTCCTGACCACGGGCGACGTCTCCTGCCCCGAGGTTTACAGTCAGCCACATTTTTACTGAACTCAGACTGAACAGTAACCCAGCTTTATCCAATCAGTGCAGCTCTGTGTGAGAACTGGCTGTGTGCAGAAAGGACTTTTGGGACTTGTAGTGTTGTAAAATAAAATAAAAAACAAGTAATTGCTGGTAAAGATAAAGTCCAACCTCAAAACGCTGTGTGCTAATGACAGGAAATGGTTTATGTGAACATTTGTAGAAAGCTCCTGCGTCAAAGTCCTAGGTTTCATGTCCCATCCGCGCCCCAACATTCCTCAAAAACATATTTGTGTGTAGTAAAGTATTGTTCGACATACTCTGGGATTTGCAGAAACGTTTACAAAAACAGCAGACTCTCTTAAAGACGGGTTTGTTATTAGTAAATTCTCGCAGATAAAAACCAAAGTGCGATCCCTGATTCATGCAAAGTACTTCAACAAAACTCACCCTTCATCATCGTACTACAGCAGTACTACAGCAGTACTACAGCACTCTACTACAGCAGTACTACAGCAGTACTACAGCAGTACTACAGCAGTACTACAGCTCTACTACAGCAGTACTACAGCAGTACTAACAGCTCTACTATAGCAGGTCTTTAACGATGCATAGACACAAGATTATCAACAATAATTAAACAACTCTTTAGTCAAAATATAAATTATTCAGAAGCAAAACTAACTCATATAAAACTGTTACTTCAAACTCTACATTTCTCTGTTACATAAGAATCTGCTCTTCACCGTTTTCCACCAAAAAGCTTAAATGCAGTCATGTGCAGTTTGTACTTAAGGAAACCAATCCACTTCATCAAAAATAACTTTTTAGAGGTGTAAAGAAAGTATACATTTTTTTATGCACAACTATATTGATATGCCTTGTATTGAATTGTATCATTTTCTAGAAGTGTATATCGATGTACATGGAAAAAAATCGATAATATCTGAAATACAGATGAAATTTGCATGTTAAAATGAAACCAGATGTCTTCTTGGATGTAATTTTTCTGTTTTTAAATAAATAAAATGTTATTTTCAACATTTCTTTGCTCTGTCTGCTGGACTTAACCATAATGCTGTATTTAGAGAATACAGTTATGATTTTTGGCCAAATGTTGCTGTATCGATTGAAGGTGACGGATCGTATCGCTCTAAATCGGCCGATATATCGTTCTTGAATCAGATTGAAAGAATTTTAATCGATAAGTATCGTACTGTTGCAAAAATGTATTTATAACGTATAAAAAAACTATAACGTTTCCTTCAATTCCAGATTAACTGTGTGGAGCCAAAAACGCAAGCCACACGCCACTGCCGGTCCCAAGCCCGCACAAATGGAGTGGATTTCCAAAGTACTGGTGTAAATGCTGTGGAGATCCCTGATAGAAAGGGAGCAGCTGTAAGGAGCTTCACAGCAGTTAAACCAGAGACAAATATACATTTTATGATAATTATTATGCTTATTGCACTTTTATTTTTCACAAATTAGGCTTTACACATGCTTTGAAGAAAGTCAAAACCTTTTTAAAGCCAGAACGTCTTGTGCCAGGACTCAGGAAGAAGGAAATGCATTCATGTTGCTCTGGTGGAAAAGGGGAAGCCTAGAACAGTTTAAGGACAGAATAAAAACAGGCAGAAACCCTTACAAACCCTCCTAACGCTTGTATCTTTGGAGTAAATAAACCATGCAGCTCCTTTACAGGGTTAATCTCATAATTACATGATAGAGTGCTACAGTTTTAAACCTGATGCTCATAAAAATATCTCTATGTACACGGGTGGAGTCATGCTCAGAATCTACAGGTGAGAGGGGGGTCTTTGGCAGGCCAGAATCCAGCTGGACATGCATAGAGAGGTCTGTACAATCAGAGCCTGGTCATGTGACCAGAGGAGGGGGTCATGTGACCAGGAGGAGTCTGTGTGCAAATGGAGAGAGGCCAGAGGAAAACAGGCAGAGGCTCAAAACCAGAAATAACTTGTAAAAGTTGAGGCTATGTCCACGCGTTCGTAGGTTTCTGAGAAAACTTGGCTTTCTTTTGTGCATTTTGAAGTCTTGTCAGACAAATGGAGCACAAGGTCACAAAAAGCACAGTCAGCTGTGATGGGACAGCAT
Organism: Bostrychus sinensis; assembly: GCA_020698575.1. NCBI lineage: Eukaryota > Metazoa > Chordata > Actinopteri > Gobiiformes > Eleotridae > Bostrychus > Bostrychus sinensis. Next base: position 2,755,129 of record CM036258.1, read on the forward strand.
TAGAATCTGTCCTGAAGGACTCTGGGACACAATATTAAGAAAGAGCTAAGACCCGGGCCACAGTGTGTTGTATTTTATACAGTGCTTTGCAAAAGTATTCATCCCCCTTAGCATTTTTCTTTTATTATTGCCTCACAACCAGGAGTTTAAATGCATCAGTGGGAAGTTTATGTCACTTTACATCACATGACAACAACTATGAAGATGCAAAATGTTTTCTATTGTGAAGCAAATCAGAAATATGAACTGTGTAGAGCCACCTTCTGAAGGACTTCCAGCTCCAGATCTTTTAGGATGAGTTTTTAAGATCTTGGTTCATAAAATCACTAGAATGTGTGCTCATTCTTCATCTACAGCTCCCTTACAGAGCTGAACGTTTTAGATTTTGCAAATATAGCTTTAGCCAAAGAGCTTGGAAGTTAGAGGTAAAATAAATGAATGGCAATGATTAGCATTTCTAACCCAGCTCTGGTACTTCTATGCTAACGACAGCTGATGGTAAACTCACAGAATTAGCAATGTTGAAGAGCTCATGTATAAAACACTAATGAATAAATCAGCTTCTGTTCTGCTTTGTCCATGACGTATATGATGTGAAGTGGGAACGCTGAGCAGCAGGATTTGACCTGAGTTCCCCGAGTTCTTTTTCCAACCTGCAGCTGTTCAAATGCATCTTTTAACTTGGAAAAACCTTTCTGAGAACCACATGAATGCACCATAATGGATTATTATTATTAAATATCCTGAATAATGAAGTTTATTTGACCTTTTACAGGTGATTAAACAGTATTCCTTTCCCATGTAAGAGAAATGTGTTCAGATTCTATAAACGAGCCCTGTCCACGTGGACACAGCCTCAGGTCAGAGCCTCCCTCAGAGCCCCTCGTCCCTCTCAGAGTCCGGAGACACCGGCCTGGACACGGTGAAGATGTCCTGCCGCTGTGTTGTTATTTTGGTTTTGCTGGGTGTCGGCTCTTTACTCCCCCCGGCCGCAGCCGCCGGTACTGCTGCCGCGGCGGAGGACTGCTCCGGCTCGGTCCTTTTGTCCGATAACAGTTTGATGATCTCGGCCACCTGCGTCTCCAGCTTCCCCAGCCTGCCCCCGAGCGTCTGGATGTCCGCCCGCAGCTCCAGCCTGGTCTCGTGCAGCGCGGCGCGGATCAGCGGCTCCGACCCGGGGCAGAGGGGCTGAGGGGACCCCACCGAACTCGGGAGGGGGCTCTGGAGCAGCGGCGTCACCGCTCGGTCGATCCTCTGCTCGCTTTTTGTAATCCCGCTATCGCACGAGTCAGTCTTTCTTAACGGATTACTGCTGTCCTCCACGTCGACGCTCACCTCCTGCTTCTTACCGCCGTCCTGCGAGAGCATCTCCGCCGACGCCGCTTTATTATTCAGTCCGTCCATTCTCGCTTCCGACGCCGCCATATTGTTCTTCAACCGCATCCAGCCGGTAGCTTTAGCCGTTTTCGCTAACGCCGGGCTAGCGCTGACTTTAACTTTCACCGCTTGCTCGCCGTTCGCCTGCAGCTCCACCACGCTGCAGTTGTTCTGCTTCGTCGCGTGTTCGCCGTAAGTCTGCATGGGCGTTATCTGCGACACGGTCAGGACGCTGCTGCTCGCGGGGGCGCCGTTTTGGAAAGACAAGCTAAGAGGAAGAGAATGCTGCAGACTGGAGTGGCCCAGCTGGTGCAGGTGCTGCTGTTCCACCTGCAGCTGGTTCTTCTCCAGGTCGATCTGCGAAACGGACGCGGGGCACCCCTGGCTGCGGAGCTCTTTTTGCTGTTTGAACTTCTGAAAGAGCTTCCTGACGGGATGGTCCTGCGGAATGGTGAGCTGCACCTCGTTCTTGGCCCGCTGTCTCTCCTCCTCCTCCTTCTTCACCTCGCTGATCTTGCGGAAAATTATCTGCAAAAGGCACAAAACAGAAAACAAAGGCTGCTTATCGTTTTATATGAATGCTATGAATAATAAACGCTTCCCGCAGAGCTGTACATTAATCATCTGGAGATAGAGGCTTCAATTCAATTCAACCAGAAGTGATTATAACGAACAAAAACAGACAGAAGACAAGTGGGGCTAAATGTCCTCAGACCCTCGTGCACAGGTGAAGAGCGTCTCTAAATGTCTACAGACCTATAATCATTCATTTTGTTTATTTTCAGCCTGTTTCAAGTGCAGCTTTAGGTTTGTTTTTACATAAATATGTCACCTGTCTCTGTCAGCTCTGTCTCTGCTGCGGCCCACTGCAGGCCGTTTCGCAGTAATTACATCAGAATGACAGGAATCATCCCGAACACGCAATTTTAGACAGAGATGGAGCCAAGACGCCTCCTGTCCCCGTCCGCCCAGGGACTTCCACACACATCATTTTAATGCTACTCTGTCGATTTTCTTACATTGGACTGCAGTGCTATAAGGATAAAACCACTCATACTACTACAATTACTACTACTACTACTACTACTACTACTACTACTACTACTACTACTACTACTACTACAACCCAAATTCTGGAACTGTTGGGACATTTTTAAAATAAAAACTAAAAATGAAATGAGAATGAAATGAAGTGATGATGGGAATAAAATGAAAACTAAAAAACTTTCAAATCACGAGTCAGTATTTTATTTACAACAGAACAAATGTTTCCTCTGAGAAATGGGACACTTTTATCACAAAATGAGCTCATTTCCAATGTGGGACAGGGGCAGGTTTACCTCAGGTCTCAGCTGGGACAGGGGCAGGTTTACCTCAGGTCTCAGTTGGGACAGGGGCAGGTTTACCTCAGGTCTCAGTTGGGACAGGGGCAGGTTTACCTCAGGTCTCAGTTGGGACAGGGGCAGGTTTACTTCAGGTCTCAGTTGGGACAGGGGCAGGTTTACCTCAGGTCTCAGCTGGGACAGGGGCAGGTTTACCTCAGGTCTCAGTTGGGACAGGGGCAGGTTTACCTCAGGTCTCAGTTGGGACAGGGGCAGGTTTACTTCAGGTCTCAGTTGGGACAGGGGCAGGTTTACCTCAGGTCTCAGTTGGGACAGGGGCAGGTTTACCTCAGGTCTCAGTTGGGACAGGGGCAGGTTTACCTCAGGTCTCAGTTGGGACAGAGGCAGGTTTACCTCAGGTCTCAGTTGGGACAGGGGCAGGTTTACCTCAGGTCTCAGCTGGGACAGGGGCAGGTTTACCTCAGGTCTCAGTTGGGACAGGGGCAGGTTTACCTCAGGTCTCAGCTGGGACAGGGGCAGGTTTACCTCAGGTCTCAGTTGGGACAGGGGCAGGTTTACCTCAGGTCTCAGCTGGGACAGGGGCAGGTTTACCTCAGGTCTCAGTTGGGACAGGGGCAGGTTTACCTCAGGTCTCAGCTGGGACAGGGGCAGGTTTACCTCAGGTCTCAGTTGGGACAGGGGAAGGTTTACCTCAGGTCTCAGTTGGGACAGGAGCAGGTTTACCTCAGGTCTCAGTTGGGACAGGGGCAGGTTTACCTCAGGTCTCAGTCGGGACAGGGGCAGGTTTACCTCAGGTCTCAGTTGGGACAGGGGAAGGTTTACCTCAGGTCTCAGTTGGGACAGGGGCAGGTTTACCTCAGGTCTCAGTCGGGACAGGGGCAGGTTTACCCTCAGGTCTCAGTTGGGACAGGGGCAGGTTTACCCTCAGGTCTCAGTCGGGACAGGGGCAGGTTTACCTCAGGTCTCAGCTGGGACCTGAGGTAAACCTGCCCCTGTCCCAAGCTGAGAGCTGTAGGCAGCACATTGGAAATGAGCTCAATTTGTGATAAAAGTGTTCCATTTCTCATTTGTTCTGTTATCTTTGTTCTATTGGGAAGAAAATATTGGATGGAATTTGAAAGACTTTTAGTTTTCAGTCCCCATATTTCTGGAATTTGGGTTGTACTATTACTGCTACTGGTACTACTACTTCTGATGCTGCCACTGCTTCCTTCTGGTTGTTTCTGGCCAGCGTACAAACCACAAAGTTTAAATAAATATGTGGTACTTTTTTCAAGAGAGACTTTAAAACATTATTTGTGGAAAGTGTATGTGAAAATGTAATAATTCTTCCAAAATGTTCTCATGAGTATTTTTTGCTTTCAGTGCTGAGTGGCAGTATTTTGCAGAGACAGCAAGAGGTGAGAGGACAAACTGAGACACAGACGTTTTAGAGACAGACCTGAGAGTAAACCGCAGAACATCACCGAGTTTAAATAAAATATTCATAACTAAATGGAACAAAACTCTGGCAGAAAAACAACCTCTGCTGGATATAAATGTCTCTCCCAATCCCGGAGTCAGACCGGATAAATATAAACCAGAAAAGGCAGGTGTGGAGACAGTAAAATGTCCTTGTTACAGCAGGACCTGCCAATTTATGGTATTCTGCCCCATTCTGCCTTTTAATCAAATTTAGTGATTCAAACTTTAAAACATGTTTGAATTCTGGGACATTATTATTGCTATTATTTTTGGTCGTTCTGCCTTTTTGGTAATTTAGTTATTTTAGTTTAGTTATTTTAAGCCATCTATTGTGACACCTGCCACATTATGGTATTCTGCCCCATTCTGACTTTTATGCAGAACTTTAACCAATTTTTAGTGATTCAAACTTTAAAACGTGTGTGAATTCTGGGACATTATTATTATTATTATTTGGTCATTCTGCCTTTGTTTTAATTTGTGCCATTTTAGGTCACCTATTGTGACACATGCCAAGTTATAGTTTTCTGATGTTTTCTGACCCATTCAGCCTTTTTTGTGTTTCTTGCATCTGACACAACTTCTTGGACTATTTCTAACCAGTAATACTTCTAATTTGTGCTATTTTATACCATCTAATGTGACTACCTGCCACATTATGGTATTCTGCCCCATTCTGCATTTTAACCAAATTTAATGATTCAAACTTTAAAACATTTTTAAATTCTGGGACATTATTATTGCTATAACTTTTAGTCATTCTGCCTTTTATTGTAATTTGTGTTATTTTATGCCATCTATTGTGACACCTGCCAATTTATGGTATTCTGCCCCATTCTGCCTTTTTTTGTGCTTCTTGCATCTGACACAACTTCTAGGAGTATTTCTACCGGCAACACTTCTTCCTATTTGTGTTATTTTAGGCCATCTATTGAAACTTCTGCCAAATTATGGTTTTCTGCCACAATCTGCCTTTTTTTTTGTGCTTCTACCACGATTTCTAGGAGAAAAGGCAGGTGTGGAGACAGTAAAATGTTCTTGTTACAGCAGGAGTTGATGGCTGTCCACTGTCCACATCTCTCTGGATTATTAACCACTAAAGTCTGCACAAACTGGACACATGCCACCGGCGAGAACAGAGTCGAGAGTGACAAAACCGTCACTCACGGCACAGAAGAGTCCGAATCAGGCCATGGGCAGTCTTAAAAATACATCACATCCTGCCCTTTGTCCACATTAGAGCATTTGGCAAAAGATTTCCACCACACAGCACCGAAAATTTAAATAAAAAGTTCTTTAAAAACAAAATGGCAGAAGTGGAAAGTAACTAGATACTACTTGAGTAATTATGTAAAATGCTCAGTAGGTGGCTGATTCTACAGTAGACATATGGAGGTGTGTTAGCTCAGTAGGTGGATGAGACTCTACAGTAGACATATGGAGGTGTGTTAGCTCAGTAGGTGGATGAGACTCTACAGTAGACACATAGAGGTGTGTTAGCTCAGTAGGTGGATGACTCTACAGTAGACACATGGAGGTGTGTTAGCTCAGTAGGTAGATGACTCTACAGTAGACACATGGAGGTGTGTTAGCTCAGTAGGTGGATGAGACTCTACAGTAGACATATGGAGGTGTGTTAGCTCAGTAGGTGGCTGACTCTACAGTAGACATATGGAGGTATGTTAGCTCAGTAGGTGGCTGACTCTACAGTAGACACGTGGAGGTGTGTTAGCTCAGTAGGTGGCTGACTCTACAGTAGACACGTGGAGGTGTGTTAGCTCAGTAGGTGGCTGACTACAGTAGACATATGGAGGTGTGTTAGCGCAGTAGGTGGCTGACTCTACAGTAGACACATGGAGGTGTGTTAGCTCAGTAGGTGGCTGACTCTACAGTAGACACATGGAGGTGTGTTAGCTCAGTAGGTTGGGCGTTAGTGTGTTTTGCCTGTGATAGAGGAGCCAGCTCTGTGCGAATAAACAGTCCTTAAACCGAAGTGTGCTGTTGGGAAATGGGCTGGAGGTAATGACTTCCCAGGATGCACTGCAGCTGGAGGTAATGACTTCCCAGGATGCACTGCGGCGCATTCCTCGGGCCAGAGTCTGAGATTGAGTTTGGACGATAAGACGAAGACATCATCTGTTTCTCTGCAGCTCTGCTCCGAAGTCATGATGAGAAATATGAGCTAAAGAGAGAAGGACACTTCTGCAGAGTAACACAGTAACACAAGAAGGTTTACTGTGACACTGTTTATCTACAGTGTCAGCCAAACAAGACATTTTTTGTGTCAGAGATGAGAGAAATTAATGTAAAATAGTCCTCTGTTTTTCCCATTTTGTTTTCCAATGTACAAACTGTTATTTTATTAGAAATTAGTCTGGTCCCTTTGCTTAAATTTCATTTCTGTGGCAGAACAATCAGAGAAACGAAGGCCAGGACATCAGCAAAGCACCGCTGACCCAAACAAACATGGCTGATTCTTGCTGTTTTTTTCCATAAAACTCCAGGAATCCTGTGTATCCTGAGCAGCTCTGTCCTCTGTGAGCGGGGACAGCAGCAGAAGCCAGTTGTACAAAGACTTGTGGAAGAAAAAGTGGGTTTGTTTGAATGTGGTGGTACTTAAGTGTTCATTCATATATATATCTCTATTTTTCTGTCAACAAATCCAAAAAGCCAAACAAATATCTTGACCAAAAAGTACTGAATCTGAAGTTTAGCTGTTACTATCACTACTGCTACTGATGCTGCTACTTCCACTACTATACATTCATACCCACTTCGTCTTTGACATTTACCTAAAACATATTTTCCTCCCATATTTCATCAGGGAAAAGTAAAATGAAATAAAAGTAAAGTAAGTAAAGAGTAAATATCCACAATTTAATAGGCAGCTGTTGTCGTTTTGCTCTAAAACCGAGTCTGGAATCTGCCTAGTTTTGTTTTTGCAATTAAACAAATGACCAAAAACTCAAAACTGGCTTCTTCCTCAGCCTTAAGCAATGACAGCAACGTCCATGTCCATCTGTGTGAAAGACAGGAGGACAGAATAATTAGGTCTGGAAGAACTGGGTTAAATCTGAGAAATGGGATCTGAAACATGACGATTTTTACAACACGGTCTTTAGGAGTCTCTCATCATTATTAAAGCAGGGTTTTTGATGATGTTTCTAGAAGTTTTAAAACGTTTTTCAACTTTTTACAAGACACTCAGCTCACACAAAGTCACTCTGGGACAGTAACTTTCTAATGTTTCTTCATTACATGCTTCAAAATCCACAAATCAATACGTGTGCAGCTCATAATGGGGTTTAGATTAAATCATATTTAGACTTATTTTCCGAGAGATTCCAATAACATTTTAAAGAGATAAATTAGCTGAGAATGGAAACGTGACGAGGGTTAAAATAGGACTTTTGTTTCTAATGTTATTTTTATTTAGTGGCTCAGAATTCAGCAAACAATGAAGCAAAACGTCCTTCTCTTCTAACGTTCCCTCATCAGAAACAGACCTGGAGCTGTGTTCTGTTTGAGTAATCCTGTATTCTCTGGCCCTGAGTTTCTGAGGCCTCAGAACGCTCGGTTCCACCAAGCCCCGCCCACTCCAGGAAGCACTGACCAATCAACAACCAGCCCTCTACATCCAGGCTGCTCTCAGTCATTTATACAAAAAACGGTGCACAGCTCTGTTTCCACTGATTCCACACAGACATTTTTACTTTGGGAGGAAAACGGATCAGACACAAAGTTTAAGGAAGTAAAAAGCTCTTTTTTTCTATGTTTATGTCCAAAAGAGTGCACTCTGCTGCCATCTGCTGGTCTCTTCTCCTGTTTCTTTATGGCTCCAGTAGAGTTCTTATTAAAAACGTTCTCTTTTAGTCACAGAATGTTTTTAAAGGCTGTAAAACGCTGCTGTTGTTCTAGAGCAGTGTTTCCCAAGCAGGGGTACAGGGACCCCTAGGGGTACGCGAGCACATTGCGGAGGGGACATGGAGTTAATGATCATTTGTAGTGCATTTATATATTTGACTTTGAGCGACTAAAACTCACCTAAACCAACACTAAACCAGGACTAAAACAGGATTAAAACAGGACTAAACTAGGTCTAAAACCAGAACTCAACCAGGACTAAAACAGGACTAACACCAGGAATAAACCAGGAAAAAACTAGGAACAAAGTAGGTCTAAACCTGGTCTAAACCAGGACTAAACCAGGACTAAGCCGGGTCCAAACCAGGACAAAACCAGGACTAACCCAGGAATAAACCAGCTATAAAAGCAGGACTAAACTAGGTCTAAAACCAGAACTCAACCAGGACTAAAACAGGACTAACACTAGGAATAAATCAGGACAAAACTAGGAACAAAGTAGGTCTAAACCTGGTCTAAACCAGGACTAAACCAGGACTAAGCCACGTCCAAACACAAGACAGAATACAGACACTTAACGTTTTGCAGAAGAGCAATGTTGCAGACAGTTTAGAGAAAGTGGCTCGGAGGAACAGACAGGAGCAGAGCTGAAGATGTTTCTGTTGTCTTTGTTCATGACGAGGATGGGGAGGTTCCTGAGTCCATCAGAGGAACCGCTCAGGTCCGAGGTTCTGGACAGGTTCTGGACAGGTTCTGGAGATAAAGTTTCCAGCCTGAGATGGTTTGGACATGAACAGAAGGCAGAAGGATGAGGCGGAGCTTAGAGCTGGAGGCCTACAGCAGTGTTTCCCAACCAGGGGTACAGGGACCTCTAGGGGTACGTGAGCACTTTACAGGGGGCACTTGAATTATTGCATGATTTGATAAAAAAATATTTGCAATCTTTTCATATTAAATTATTGGTACTTGAAAGATGAGCTCAAGTGTCTCATTGATTATTGACTGATTAAAAATAATTGATTAAAATTAGGTGAAACTACTAAAAATATTATTTTTCATTATTTTTTCTTGTCAATTTCTAGGTTTTTAGTTGAAAAATACAGTAAAATAGGTAAACGTAAATGACTGTATTTTCCAGACCTGAGTATACGTCGCACCCCTAGCCAGACTATGAAAAAAAGTGCGACTTATAGTCCTGAAAAATACGGTAGTTTTTTGTTTGTTAGATTTTTATTCATTTATGTTATATGTATTGTTATTTTAAAGGGATTTTATTTGTATCTTGAATAAAAATTTCAAAGAAAAATGCTGGAGAATGTGCTTTTTACAGTAAAGTAAGTATAAAACGTCTCAGATGAACACTCTATGACCACTTTTGGAAAAATTCAAATGAGGGGGCACTCAGGGTCTGACAAAAACTTCAGGGGGGACGCAACACAAAAAAGGTTAGGAACCACTGGCCTAGAGGAAGACCAGAGAGGAAGTTTATGGATGTAGAGGATGCAGAGGAGAGAGTCAGATGCAGGCAGAGGATTCAGTGTTTTAGTGTAAATTTCCTGGCAGACCAAGGTAAAACAATTGTGCCGTGAGTCTAAAACCAGGTCCAGCAGCAGTGCATTATGGGAGAGAAAAGTCTGTGACAGAATCCAGAGCTGTAGTATTTTTTAAACCTGGATCATTATAAAAAGACGGTGTTAAAAAGGCTTTAATTCAGTGCTGTGAGTGCAGCGGTACGAGAGCCAGCTCAGGTTCAGAGGCTGCCAAACAAACGCCACACTGAAGAAAAATGGACAACACTCACAAAAACACAGAGTGAAGGCTGAGAGAGGAGGGCGAGTTATGAGATTTTAAAAGGAGCAAAGATAAAAGGAGGTAATTACAGAGAGAAGAATGGGACAGGCTGGGAATGGGAATAAGAAATACTACACTTCTCCAGTCCAAGGCACTCGCGAGTCCTCAGTGTTTGAGTCCGAGTCCAAGTTCAAGTCGCATAGAACTAATCTGAGTCAAGTCTGAGTCATTCAATGTGCAAGTCCGAGTCCAAGTCATTAAAATACAGTTTGAGTCTAGTCAAAGTCACTAAGAGAAACATCCAGGTCAAGTCCAAGTCCAGTCATAATCACCTGAAAGCAAGTCTCAAGTTCAAGTCACGAGTCCGGAAGATGAGGCCGTGTTTGAGTCCAAGTTCAAGTCCAAGTTGCATAGAACAAGTCCGAGTCAAGTCTCAGTTGAGTCATTGGCTCTTAAAGTAGAAGTCCGAGTCTAAGTCCGAGTCATCAATGTGTGAGTCCAAATCACTTTCAAGTCCAAGTCACGCTCGAGTCCTCAGTGTTCGAGTCCAAGTCCAAGTGGCATACGGCTAGTCCAAGTCAAGTCCGAGTTGAGTCATTAAAATAAAGTTCAAGTCTAGTCAGAATCACCAAATGAAACGTCCAAGTCAAGTCCAAGTCGAGTCACAATCACCTGAAAGCGAGTCCAAGTTTCAAGTCCAAGTCTTGAGCCTCACTGAGTCGAGTTCAAGTCCAAGTTGCATAGAACAAGTCCGAGTCAAGTCTCAGTTGAGTCATTGGCTCTTAAAGTAGAAGTCCGAGTCTAAGTCCAAGTCATCAATGTGTGAGTCCAAATCACTTTCAAGTCCAAGTCACGCTCGAGTCCAAGTCATTCTTGTGCCCTCAGTGTTTGAGTCCAAGTCGTCCAAGTCACGAGTCCTGAAAGTGAAGCCAATGACGAATAACTCTTACAGTGCAAGTTTGAATCAACGTCACTAAAATAAAGTTTGAGTGTAGTCACCAAAAGAAAAGTCCAAGTCAAGTCCAAGTCAAGTCATTATCACCTGAAAGCGAGTGCAAGTCTCAAGTCCAAGTCATGAGTCCCAAAAATGAGGCCAATGACTGGACTCGAGTCCTCAGTGTCCGAGTCCAAGTCCAAGTGGCATAGGGCTAGTCCAAGTTAAGTCCGAGATGAGTAATTAAAATAAAGTTAGAGTCTAGTCAGAATCACCAAATGAAACGTCCAAGTCAAGTCCAAGTCGAGTCACAATCACCTGAAAGCGAGTCCAAGTTTCAAGTCCAAGTCTCGAGCCCCACTGAGTCGAGTCCAAGTCCTAGGTCCTGACAAATGAGGCCAAGGACTGGACTCGAGTCCTCCATCTCTGATACACGCTCGGCAAACACGACCAAAACTGTTGCATCGACCAAATGTCTAACCTCACGATAGCACGGCTTGTCTAGAGCTGAACTTAACCTTCTGACTCTGGCCAAGTACATTTTGAAGATACATAATTTTACTTGAAATATATATTTTTGGCAATAAAAAACAAATCTGTAGGAAAGTGGAAAGTATTCGTCGTAACAGTAATCATGGCTGTGCAGCAGAAGTAGTAGTAAGTAGTAGAAGTAGTTGTAGTTGTAATAATAGGAGTGGTAGTAGTAGTACTTTCTAAACTTTACACCTTTTTACTTCATGTTGTAGTACTTTTAGTTGTACACGAGTAAAACTGTTTTGAAGTAGCAGCACTTTACCACAGGTACACACATTTATTCTCCCCTTTTTCCCCTTTTTTCTATGTTAACGTGCGTGTTATGTTAAATCACCAGTAGGGGGCGATCGCCAAACGGTCAAAGATTAGACGGAAGAAAAAGACAACAACAACAACAAACATGGCGGCGCTGACGGAGAGTTTTTCCATCACATTTATTTAAAAAAGAGGCAAAAATAGTGTTGGTCTGTTCAGTCTTTGATTACACTGTCACTAATTTTCTCCAGTCACTCCTTAAAAAGTGCAGGCGTTTCTTCTGCTGTGACTGTTGAGCTGTGTTCACTAGCGCCCCCTAATGGTCAACACATGTACTGCTTTAACGGACCAGCGTACGACAGAAGACGGACAGAGCGCTCCGTCTGTGTGTAAGTGTGTACCTAAGGCAGAGATGACTGAGCTGAGTTCTTCACCTCAGTCCTGTCACGAGTCGCCTCTGTTTGCCTCTGCCTCTATTTTTAGCCCAGCACCTCTCTCGTGATTGTTCCTCCATTTTCCCCGGTACAGTACGGAAGAGACTAAAAGCCCTGTTAAAGTGTGTTTTTTATTGGCGCGAGCTGCAGTTGTTGGAGCCAATCATGTGTCCATCCATCACAGACTCTGCTCTCAGCTCAGAACTAACCCCGGTTTAATCAAGTCTGTCTCATTAGAGCCACACTCAGACGATTCTGCTGCTGCTCTGGGATTAAACGGCTGCAGCCACTTCACCACTGGACTGTGGGCAAAGGCTTTATGGACTCCTGTGTTACATGAACATCAACAGCTTTTGTTGTGGAGTATTTTCATTTTTAAAAACATCCTGCGCCTTAAAGTTATAATAAAACACATTTTATTTGACAAATAAAGGGGATTTCTATTCTCTCCGTTCTTTTCTCCATCACCTGTCAGCAGCAGAACCATCAGCCTCTTCATCCTCTCCATCTCCTCTTCTTCACCATTGCCAGTGTCTAGGCCCCTCACTGCTCTGTCACACTCTCCCTTCAGCTCATCACCTCTCCTGCCAGGATCTAAACGTCAAAGTCATTCCTTCAATAAATCATCTGTTACACTTCACTTCTTTGTCTCTTGTCTCCTGACTGAAATACAATGAAGGCTTACACATCGTACGCCATGAGATCATGTTGCTCAGCCACAGCAAAGCAATCAGCACAAACAAACTAACTATGGCATAGATTTAGGTCTTTCCTTCGTCACCTGTTGGTTCTGCTGAAGTCCTCGTTGTTGTTCAGTCCTCTATGGGATTTTTGTCTTCGTCCTGTTTCCATTTTAACAACAGTTAAGTCCCTCTGACGTCCCACGTAACCTCCACATTCAAACAAACCCACTTTTTCGTTCACAAGTCTTTGTACAACTGGCTTCTGCTGCTGTCCCCGCTCACAAATAAGGACAGAGCTGCTCACAAACACAGGATTCTGGAGTTTTATGGCAAAACTGGCAAGAATCCTCCATGGAGATAGACGAAAGCAACTTCTTCAAAGAGAATCCTATTGGATATATTCTCTAAAGTCAACACAATATCCAGGTCTAAATGAAGAACTTGACTTTACTCCTTTTTTGTGAATTATTTTTCATTGTGATTCCATAGTTTTGTCATGTTTTGTAACTATTTTGTGATTATTTTCTGTTTATATTGAAATGAATTAACTTTCCTTATTTGTGGTTTCTGCAATAATGTTGTGTGATTATCTTGTTACGGATTTACTCTTTGGATTGGTCATGTGAACAGGTCACATGATCTCTAGGTATAAAAGAGTTCTGGCAGCCATTTTGTTTCTTTTAATGATGCACATGCCCTGATGAAGGCCCTGAGAGGCTGAAACGCGTTGGTATTTTTAAATTTAATACAGCCCATGAAATAAAGGCTTTTTAAATACCTTTGAAATCCCATTGAGTGCCTCAGTCTCTGTTAGAATCCTCCATGTTTGTTTGGGTTACAGGTCAGTGCAATGCTGCTTAGGTCCTGTCCTACATTTCTCTGTCTGGTTGCTTCGCCTGTGATCGTTCTGGCCATAGAAATGAAACTCAGACTATGAGCTACCAGACTAACTTCTTTGTATAGAACAGGAAAAGAGTTTATCAAAGCATAGCATGCAAGAGCGCTACTTGGATGTGATGAGTTTGTTAAAATGATGTCCTTTTGGTGCTCTTCAGTGTGGGGATCAGCATCGACACTGGTGAAAAAACAGGAAACTGAGGCACTCAAAAAGATAGGAGTTATTAAAAAGCCTTTATTATCACATGGCTGGTGAGTTAAAACAGTGCCAACGCCTTCATCAGGGCAAACTCGAGACGCTGCCAGGATGCAGCTTTTGAACCTGGCCTTGGTCACATGCACAGAAGGAGCTGGCTCTCAGTCGCCTGGTACATGATGTAAGCCAGGATACAAACAGCTCATTACTTAAAAAGATTAAGACAAATTTTCTTTACTATACATCATAATAAATTTTCAATTTGATAGACTTTATACAAAAATATGCATATAGTAAATAAATGAGGGAAGCTATTAGCTAGAGAAAGGGGGAAAATCAAGTTCCCCATTCAGACCTGGATATTGTGTAGCTTTGAGAGCATAAATCCAGAAGGACTCTCACTGTAGGAGTTTTTTAATAACTCCTATCTTTTTGAGTGCCTCAGTCTTGTGGAAACCTGTGCAATATTTATTTATATTATTATGTGCCATAATTATTTAATTTTACTTGAAGCACCTATTCACAATGCACACTCTTTACTTATGGTATCCATACTCTGTCAGACTGTATACTGTACATATTTATTATAGTGTATTTAATTGCTTATATTCTAATTTAGTTTATTTAGCTCTGCTTGTAGTTTAGTTTTTAGTTAATTATCTTTGTCCAGACTGGTCTCTGATACACTTTGTCCTCTTGTGTGATACCACTGTGTGCTACTGCTAACTGTACTGATGCTACTGCTAACTGTACTGATGCTACTGCTAACTGTACTGATGCTACTGCTAACTGTACTGATGCTACTGCTAACTGTACTGATGCTGTTGCAACAATGCAATTTCCCCACTGAGGGACTAATAAAGATTTTTCTTATTCTTATTCTTACTTATGTTTCCTGCTTTTTTACCAGGAAAAGAGTTTGTCTGACCGGCCAGACTGGGGCCTATAGTGGCTGAGGACTAACCCTCCATCTGATCCTGACAGTGCTAAACACTGTGCCACCAACAATCTGATGCCACACATTTTCATTTAACAAAACTAAACGGCGTCACTAACCAAGACTCCTCATTTACATGTGCCGCACTGAAAAGTCCATAAAAACTGGTGCATTTTTGACACAAATCCCAAAATAATAAACTGTAATCAGCATTTTAATGAATCAGAGACAGAAATATCTCCTCACATTCATCACCAGACCTACTCCAGCGTCAGTCTGTGATACGAGCCGTAGATGTAAAAACACAGGCTTTTATTGCTTTTTAAACACATTACAGAGAATTCCTCCTCCTCTGAGACAGGAGGAAGTGAGGAGAAGAATGGAGGGTTTTATAAAAGACAAATCCAGCAGGAAGCAGCAGGAAATGGGTCTCCGTGTGCGAGTATAAAACGCAGGGATTCATAATTCAGAAGAAGAGAGGACACAGAGGAGAGAGAGGGAGGTTCTGGTTAACGTCCAGCTCAGAGCCACGGCAGTCACGCGAGGCCACGGGAAACAGGACAACAGGAGTTTTAAACGTACGCACTCGTGTAAAATAAATAATCTGACAGAAGTTTGAACTGTGGGCACAAAATGGTCATAACTGGGGACTGGTATTTTTATGTAATTTTGAATCTAATCTTACTGTGTGCTCATTTAGGTCAGAGATAAACCGAACCTTTTACGGGTGTAATGATAAGTTTTTGCAATAACATACGTATCAATTAAAACTTTTCTGATATGATTCAAGAACGATATAAGCTGATTTAGAACGATACACCTTCATATTGATAAAACTGATACATCATAAAAGTTTACTCTTAAATCCAGCATCGCATCCAGGGTTGGTTACGTCCAGCAGACAGAGATAAAAAAAAAAAGTGAAATATAACATTTTATTTAAAAATTACATCCAAAAAGACGTATCTGGTTTTATTTTAAAATAAAAAACTCTAATATTGATTTTTTTCCATGTATGTATATTATTTGTTATCTACTTAGAAAACGCTACGATTTGATTCAAGGTCATGTGTATCAATAAAGTTGTTTTGTATAAATCAAAAATCAATACATCAACATAGTTACTGTTTCATTACCCCCCTAAAACCTTTCCATCACATTTCCAAGATATAACGAGAATTTGAATCTTTTGAAACCTGCTCATGGCTGCATCATTTTGTGAGGTTTGAGCGTGCTTCAGACTTAGATGGAGAACTATGTAACTTTCTTTGTTTCTTTACGGTTTTTACAGTCTTGGTCTTGGTCTCGGTCTTCTTTCAGTCTCAGATGTGGGGGTCTCTGAGATTTTATTAAACAAATAAGAAAATGCTCTTCTTCATAATTTGGAGTCATTAGTTTTCTGAAGAACCAGGAACAGAACTGTCTGTTTGTGAAGTTTGCTGCATTAAAATATTTATTTCCGTATTTTAACCACTTTTACATTTTCCCCCTTCATTTAGAGTTAGTTCACAGGGTTTGGTCTCCCCCTGATCTTGGTTTGCCTCGGTTTATTTCCTTAAAAGTCTTGTTTTCGACTCGGTCTGGAACCCTGAAAGTCTCGGCCTTGTCTTGGTTCCCCAGTGCCAGTCCTGAACATCTGGGGGCCTAAGCAGGACAGCTTTGGGGGCCAAACCTCAGTCATTTTTGAGATCATTTAAATTGTAGCTGGGTTTTTTTAGGAGTTTTTCCTTACCGAGAAGGAGGGTCTAAGGGCAGGAGTGTCCTGGGTCTGTTTAGTTTAGTGTAGTTATTGTTTGTGCTGATTGTGTGTTAAGTCTGATTGTGTGTTTATGTTTGATCAACTGTTTGTGAAGCCCTTTGAGGTGACTTTTGTTGTGATACTGGGACATACAAATAAAACTGAATTGAATTGAATTAAATTGTACTAAAACAATTTCTTTCAAACACTGACTGACCATTTTTATATGAATACTTTGAGACGTTATTTAAATTGCAATACACATTCATGTATATAGATTGTATTGGCCCCCACCCTCTCAAAAATGACAAGCAGAATATTATAACCAGAATATTCATCAAATATATTTAACAAAGAATCAATCAGCAAATAACTGATTAACCTGGGGGCCCTCTAATGTCTGTGGGGCCCTATGCAGCTGCTTAGTTTGCCTTTAGGAAGGGTTGACTCTGGACTTGGACTGGTCTTGGTCTCGATTAGAACGGTTTTGACTACAACACGACTGTCTAGACCAGTGGTTCCCAAAGTGGGGTCTGGGTCCCCCTGGGGGTCCGCGGAGGTGCTACAGGGGGGCCCACAGAGGCTGTCTATATTTTTTAATTTTACTTTATTATAATTTTTTTTATTATTATTATTTCAGACACATGATTTCGATTCATAAAAACAAAACATACAAAAATATAAAAAGTCAATGAAAATATTAAGTACCTAAAAACATTAAGTACATAAAAAAATTTGAAATTAATTACAGTTGTTTTAAAATATTACTTTAAAACAACTTTTAGTCAATAATCAGTGTTTTTGTAATGTTTTTATTTTAAAAAAAAACAGAGGGAAGTTTTATCGTTGGGGGCCCGCGAGAGATTTTCAGAAATTTAAGGGGCCACAACAGTCTTGACTTTGGGAACGGCTGGTCTAGACCCATTCTACTTTGCAAAGTCAGTCGCTATCACCTGCTTCAGATACTTCTCAAACTCTTTGACGCGCCGTAACTTTTGGACCACCTTCTCTAAATTCTGCTGAGCCACTGAACAGATTCTGCCTCCTCAGATTTCATGGATTTTAAAAATGGCTGACTCGCCCTTTACCAAAGCAGCACAGATGCCGTGTGTGTAACAGATTTACTCAGAACACGGATCTCCAGCCAGAACTCTGCTCCTCTCCCTCAGCTCCTCTTCAGCTCTGAGTGTGGCGCTGGCTTTTACCACGTCCCCAGAGGCCCCTGAACGCCTCACCTGTCGGACGGAGATGTATTACCCACAGTGCCGCAGTGTTTAGGGCCTTGTTAGCGACGTTTAGTTTAGTGGAAGCTTTCTGGTTTTACACTAATGAAGGCTCAGAAAAGTCACGTTCACTTTGGCCTTAAATGCTTCGGTAAACAGAGCGCTAACAAGAGAACAATACACACAGGAAGAACTAACTCTGGACTGTAAGTGTTGTATTTTAAAGCAGGGTTTTCAAAAAGTGATTTAAGCCAACTTAGAAATAAAAAGTGTGTGATTGAACCAAAATGCTAACCCTGGTATGCTTTTGCGGAGGAAACATTATAACATGGTTAAAAAGCTCTACAACATTGATTTAGCAGAAAAGTGGGCCTATAATCTAATTTGATAAAAGTCAGTAGTGTATAAAATGAGCACAGATGTAGCAAGAACTGTCCCTTGTGGGCTTCTGTACTTCCTCATAGCCGTAATTTGTACTTGTCCATAATTAAAATACAGTAAAACAATGGAATAAGAAGTATTTTGCTTATGCCAGGTTTTTGAAATTGCAGACTCTGCACTGCCAATGGTTCCTTAATGCACAGATTCCCAATCAGAAAAACTGAAAAGGTCAGATATTATTCAAAATGTCATAGTCTGGACTCAGAGCTGAACTTTGAGCCTGCAGTTTTCTAAAGTTGTGCACGTTTTATTTCAGTTAGTTCAGACTCAGCTGTTTTTATGTTTGAGTTTAGTGAAAAATGAGCCTCGCTGCTCGCCGTCTGTTGAATAAGCAAAACATTTATTAGAATTTAGAGGCATTAGAGTTGGATTGGTTTAAAGTTATTGTTTTAGAGGAGCACAGAAGAGCAGAGTCAGCAACAAGAGCAGAGGGGGAAACGCAGGTCTTGGTTTACAGTTACACAAGTTCAGTACAAGACCAGGTCTAAATCAGGACTAAAAACCCAGGACTAAACCAGGAGTCTCTTGATAGTACTAAGCCATTGTTAAAATCAGCGTTATCTTCAATTTATTTCGAGTTAAATGACAAATTAGACATCTTTTGGAAAATATGGACACTTATACATTCTTATTTGCAGATGTAAATGTACAAAACAGATCATCTTGTAACTGTTATTACTTATTTATCTGGTTTATTTATTTTAGCAGCACCTGCTTTTTGTGTAAATGGGAAGGTGGGAAGCGAGGTAGGAAGGAGATTGTGCGTCACTTGTGCTCCACGTATTTTTGAATTTGATTATAAAAACATAAAATTTAATAACATATTAATGACAAAAAAATAAAATAAAATCAGGGCTAAACTGCAGTAAACTAGAACTAAACCAAGGCTAAACCAGGCAGTGTTTCAAGACCAAGCCACAATTAAACCAGGACTAAACCAGGACTAAACCAGGACTAAACCAGGACTAAACCAGGACTAAACCAGGATTAAACCAGGATTAAACCAAGACTAAACCAGGACTAAATCAAGACTAAACCAGGATTAAAACAAGACTAAACCAGGATTAAACCAGGACTAAACCAGGACTAAACCAGGACTAAACCAAGACTAAACCAGGATTAAACCAGGATTAAACCAAGATTAAACCAGGACTAAACCAGGACTAAACCAGGACTAAACCAAGACTAAACCAGGACTAAACCAAGACTAAACCAAGACTAAACCAGGACTAAATCAAGACTAAACCAGGACTAAACCAAGATTAAACCAGGACTGAACCAACACTAAACCAGGATTAAACCAAGACTAAACCAGGACTAAATCAAGGCTAAACCAGGACTAAACCAGGACTAAACCAAGACTAAACCAGGACTAAATCAAGACTAAACCAGGACTAAACCAGGACTAAACCAAGACTAAATCAAGACTAAACCAGGACTAAACCAGGACTAAACCAAGACTAAACCAGGATTAAACCAAGACTAAACCAGGACTAAATCAAGACTAAACCAGGACTAAACCAGGATTAAACCAAGACTAAACCAGGACTAAATCAAGATTAAACCAGGATTAAACCAGGACTAAACCAGGACTAAATCAAGACTAAATCAGGACTAAACCAGGATTGAACCAAGACTAAACCAGGACTAAACCAGGATTAAACCAAGACTAAACCAGGACTAAACCAGGATTAAACCAGGATTAAACCAAGACTAAACCAGGACTAAACCAGGATTAAACCAAGACTAAACCAGGACTAAACCAGGACTAAACCAGGACTAAACCAAGACTAAATCAGGACTAAACCAGGATTAAACCAAGACTAAACCAGGACTAAACCAGGATTAAACCAAGACTAAACCAGGACTAAATCAAGACTAAATCAGGACTAAACCAGGATTAAACCAAGACTAAACCAGGACTAAACCAGGATTAAACCAAGACTAAACCAGGACTAAACCAGGACTAAACCAGGACTAAACCAGGATTAAACCAAGATTAAACCAGGACTAAACCAGGACTAAACCAGGACTAAACCAAGACTAAACCAGGATTAAACCAGGATTAAACCAAGATTAAACCAGTACTAAACCAGGACTAAACCAGGACTAAACCAGGACTAAACCAAGACTAAACCAGGATTAAACCAGGATTAAACCAAGATTAAACCAGGACTAAACCAGGACTAAACCAGGACTAAACCAAGACTAAACCAGGACTAAACCAAGACTAAACCAAGACTAAACCAGGACTAAATCAAGACTAAACCAGGACTAAACCAGGACTAAACCAGGACTAAACCAACACTAAACCAGGATTAAACCAAGACTAAACCAGGACTAAATCAAGGCTAAACCAGGACTAAACCAGGACTAAACCAAGACTAAACCAGGACTAAATCAAGACTAAACCAGGACTAAACCAGGACTAAACCAAGACTAAATCAAGACTAAACCAGGACTAAACCAGGACTAAACCAAGACTAAACCAGGATTAAACCAAGACTAAACCAGGACTAAATCAAGACTAAACCAGGACTAAACCAGGATTAAACCAAGACTAAACCAGGACTAAATCAAGATTAAACCAGGATTAAACCAGGACTAAACCAGGACTAAATCAAGACTAAATCAGGACTAAACCAGGATTGAACCAAGACTAAACCAGGACTAAACCAGGATTAAACAAAGACTAAACCAGGACTAAACCAGGACTAAACCAGGATTAAACCAGGATTAAACCAAGACTAAATCAGGACTGAATCAAGACTAAACCAGGACTAAACCAGGACTAAACCAGGACTAAACCAAGACTAAATCAGGACTAAACCAGGATTAAACCAAGACTAAACCAGGACTAAACCAGGATTAAACCAAGACTAAACCAGGACTAAATCAAGACTAAATCAGGACTAAACCAGGATTAAACCAAGACTAAACCAGGACTAAACCAGGATTAAACCAAGACTAAACCAGGACTAAACCAGGACTAAACCAGGACTAAACCAGGATTAAACCAAGACTAAATCAGGACTGAATCAAGACTAAACCAGGACTAAATCAAGACTAAACCAGGACTAAACCAGGACTAAATCAAGATTAAACCAGGATTAAACCAGGATTAAACCAAGATTAAACCAGGATTAAACCAGGACTAAACCAGGACTAAATGAAGACTAAATCAGGACTAAACCAGGATTACACTAAGACTAAACCAGGACTAAACCAGGATTAAACCAAGACTAAACGAGGACTAAACCAGGACTAAACCAGGATTAAACCAAGACTAAACCAGGACTGAATCAAGACTAAACCAGGACTAAACCAGGACTAAACCAGGACTAAACCAAGACTAAACCAGGACTAAATCAAGACTAAACCAGGACTAAACCAAGAGTAAATACTTACAACATCAGGATGACTTCTCTCCATTTTTAAAGACCATAATAATAATAATAATAATAATAATAATATTTTTAGCTTCTGTCCCAGCGCGGCCCTCTCTCTGACCCTCTGCCTCGTTTCTAACCTCTGCTGTTTACTGAGTTCTGGTCCCGGCTCAGATCTCCGTGGGTCGTCTTTACTCCATGAATTATACACCGCAGTCTCCACGGTCGCCTCATTACCGCCTCCGCTTCCTGTTTGTCCCTGAAGTTCAAAATCTTTAATTATGAATCACCGCTGAACCGCTGTAACCTGTCCTTCACTCCAGCACAGCACCGCGCGGGGTTTCAAGAAAAGCTAAGAGCAGCATCTGAAGCATCCTGGTTTAGTTTAGGACTGAAGATAAAGTAATACCTAACAATAACACAATCATTTTGTAATAAAGCCTATAATGTAACAACTTGCCAATAATGTAATGAAGTTTTTGGGCCAATAACGTAACATTTTGCCAGTAATGTAATTGGCATTTAAAAAAAATCCTTTGAAAATGTAATAACTGGAGTGTATAATAAAATATACCAATAGGCAGGTTAAGATCTGGGCTTGGTGAAATATATTATGTCATTATTAGTAAGTAAATGTATTTAACCATACATTTAAATGTATTATACTATAACAGTTAATTTTATTTTATGACATGACTGTATTTGTTTTGTATTTGTGTATACCAGTACTTATTTATTTTACTTTTTTTTCTTTTATTTACTTTATTTGTGTGTGTCTTGGCTGGCTGGGGTTGGGAAAAATCTTGGAAAAAGTAAAGTATTGTTCTGGAATGTACTTGCTGTTATCATTTTTCAAATCAATAAAAAGACATTTGAAAAGAAATTTATTTAACCAAACTGAATTTGGACATAACCAAATAACTATAATAACAAGACAATTAGTAATGTGTTTTAAAACGCTTTGTTGATTTATTGTCCATGAATGGCTCTGCAGTGATCTGAGTCTGTCCCTCTCTCGTGTCGTCGGTGGTTTTGTTCACTTCGTGCACACATGATCCACTACAGCAGGGCTCTTCAGCTACGTTTGTGCCAGGGCCAGACACAACATGGGCCAGACGCTTTCATCAAGGCAAGGCATCAGGGCAATCTCAAACTTGTTATGCAGGTAGAGCTCGAAAAGAGCTACAAAATCCATTTGGATGTTTTGTTCTACAAGGTTCTATGTCAGAGAAATGAGCAACATCTTTTAATTGCTGTTTTGAGCTTTTCAGGCTGAAATGAGAGATTTTGGATGTTTCCTATAAACTGCAGAGTAAGAGCCCAAATGGATAAAAGACGGTTGGGGACGCACTGAGGACTTCAGAAAACATCTTAAGGTCAAATCTCACAAATCTGTAGCAGGGCTGCTACAATGGCCTTTAATAAATTGACAGTGAGAACTACGGAAGTGTATTGCGTTCACCTGAAAAAAAAAAGTTTCTGTTTTAATGAGCCAAGTTAGTTCTGTTTTTATGAGAAAAGTTCTGTTTTTATGAGTAAAATTTGTTCTGTTTTTACGAGAAAAGTTCTGTTTTTATGAGTATAAATAACTTGGGTTTTTATGACAAAAGTAAATTCATGTCTATCACAACCAGTAAAGGTTTAGCTCGTATTGAAGAGTTGCTCGCTAAAGAAAGGACGTAAATGTCCCAACTACTTCGTTTAATACGGTTTTATTTTACTCTAGGCTTGAGACACTGGAGATTCTGCTTTCGTTAAGTAATATTGACGTATAATCATTAGTTTGTCGACTCTGCGCAGACATCTCAGGTCTTTGCCATTGACTTTGAATTCCTCTCCCCCCAAAAGTGGAACAAGATAATAAGGACCATTATCCACATAAAAACATACAATTATTTTACTCGTAAAAACAAAACTTTTCTCATAAAAACAGAACTAACTTAGCTCATTAAAACAGAAACTTTTTTTTTCAGGTGAAGGCAATATGCTTCCGTAGAGAACAGCTAAAGATTTGTATTTATTTATTTATTTGTTTATTTTGAGAAAGAATAAATAAGGCAATCTCACTCAAACTTGCTGTGCAGGTAGAGCTTCTGGAGAGCTACAAAATGCTTCTTAAATGTTTGTTCTATGAGGTTCTATGCCAGAGATATGAGCAAAACATTTTTATTTATTTATTTATTTGCAGTTTTGAGCTTTTCAGGACGATTTTAAAACGTTTTCTATGAACTGCAGAGTAAGAGCCCAAACTACTTGGAAACACTCTGAGTAGGACTCTGAGTTTTCAGGACAAAGTGTTTTTATTGGTGCATATTAACTGAATTGGGCTCTACTCGGGACGTTAGTAATGTTCTGTTGACTGCCCTGGGACTGTAGGGATCCACTACAGTCCCAGTTTATCCATCTCATGCTGTAGCCTGACAGACCCATGTCCCCCTGTCCCACACCTCACACTGCCACAGCCTAACCAGACCCGGGACACTCTGCGCTCTGCTGTGTGCTGCTGAGTCACATGACCACGGGGCGACAGAGCAGAGACAGAGAGAGGTGGGTCAGAGCATGAAGCGAGTGAAGAGGTAGGCTACTCCTGATGGGATGAGGGAAAATAAGTTGCCCCAACATGCATGGGTTGCATGGGTAATAAACTGCATGAAGTTTCATTCAAAATAATGCATAGAATATATTTGTGTAGAGGTTTTTTAAATAAATTCAATAAGGATATTGGCCCATTTGCAATTCCACCATCGAAACAATTTGCCATCTGTTTTTTGATTGTGTATATTCGCGCTACCTTTGGTGCGAAATAGAACAAATTTTTAATCGTGCTCTATCAAATAAAATTGAAAAAAAACATGTTATGTTTGGATACAACAGAACT
Organism: Bostrychus sinensis; assembly: GCA_020698575.1. NCBI lineage: Eukaryota > Metazoa > Chordata > Actinopteri > Gobiiformes > Eleotridae > Bostrychus > Bostrychus sinensis. The sequence continues at coordinate 2,779,507 of CM036258.1, forward strand.
ATTCATCAAAATATTAAATATATCCTTAATCAGTTTATTATCCATGCAAAATATTATATTCATAAATGTACATGGGCAAGGAAAACGCCACGCATACAAGAATTCATAACTGAGATGGACAGATGCATATCACTCATAAACAAAATGGAAAATAAAAAAGCAATAACATTCTCCATGAGATATATGGACCTTTTTAAAGGGGACCTGCTGTGCTTTTTTAATATTGCTTTTTGATGGGACAAGATGTTCAATCCAACAGAAAAATGTAAAAAAATGTAAAAAAAAAAACCTCTCTAAGCATCTAAATATATGATTTGTATGGTTTACCCTTTTGTCGTTTTTGTTTTGTTTGTCATTATTGCTTTATTGTCATAGCGGCTTGTATTGTTATTTATTTTGGTTATTTATGTGTAAATGTATAAGTTAATAATAAAATAAATAAGTACAAAAAAAAAAAAAGTTGGCCCAAATATGAGAAATCTTTCACGTTGACAATATTAGGACTTTTTTCAGCGAGAGAAATGCAAGGTGTGGCGTGTGAGCGGGACAGAGGTGAAATGCGTTATAACTTTATTACTTTATTGGCAGGTATTACGTTATTGGTTGCTGCGCCCGTACCCGTTTCCTGAGGTTGCAGGTGAGGATGAGGTTCCTGGAGAAGGAGTGGGCGAAGGCGGTGTAGAACTCCAGCACTTTGAGCAGGGCGTCCCGTCGGATCACGTGCAGGTCGCAGTAGGTCAGGGCGCGGACGTTAGCGCAGGCGTGGGCCAGAGACGTCTCCTTCCAGAACACGTCCCCGAACACGTCGCCCTTACCTGGGGGACAGAGAGGGGGAGACGGGAGGGTGAGAAAAGGGTTTGGTAAAAGATTTAGGGCGTGCCTGCACTTGCCCTGTTGTGGTCCGCTTTAATCAAACTGTTGTGCATTTCCTGTGAAACTTTGGTTTGTTTGTGGCAGTGTAAATGTGACCAGAACCCGACCGATATGGATTTTTTAAGGCCAATGCCAAGATATTAGGTAATAAAAGAAAAAAAAAAATACAGATATCCAATACATGAGCTGATACAGTTATACAGTAAGAAAACGTATTTTATTTAATAAAGCATTCTTCTTTCTGCTCTTGTTTACATGAACATGGCGTGTCCACACCAGGCCACTTTATTAGACTAAACATCTTTTTAAAATGTAGTAGAAAGCAGTTTATTGTTCTTTATGCTGAGTGTTATGTGTGCTGTAGTGGGCATTGGTGAGGGGAGTATTATTATGTATTTTATGTATCATATTAATTTTATTTAGCGTTAACTAAGTTTATTTAACTTAAATTTCATTTAAACTTGCTCTGCAAGTAGAGCATGGGGAGAACTACAAATTTAATTTTGAATTTTTGTTCAATGAGGTTCTATGGCAGAGAAATGAGCAAAATATTTTTATTGCTGTTCTGAGCTTTTCAGGCCAGGAAAAGGTGATCTGGGGAGTTTCTAATGAACTGCAGAGTAAGAGCCAAACTGCTGATACTGATAATTTTCTAATGGGCTATACTGGCCGATAATATCGGCCAGCCGATCGGCTGGGCTCTAAATCAGACCAAACAAGTGAACTGTGGTCTGCCTGAAATCAAAGGTCTGAGTACATTTTGAAGATTTTTAAATGAGAAAATGTCCACAATAAATTAGAAAGAAAAAAGTACAAAAATCAGACTATTTTGTGGTCAATGCTACAATACCTCAAGTGTCCACTGGTGGAATTAGCCTACCTACCTAGAATACAGTTGTCCAGTCTTTTTTTCAACAGGATTAACTTCACCACTATAGATAATATAGATGGGCTAATGGACTTTATTTAACAGTCCTAGACTCATTTACAGCCTCTCCTTCATGTGGTTCTCCATAAGGTTTCTTCTTTTCCCCACAAATGGGTTTTTTAGGAGTTTTTCCTTATCAAGGAGGGTTTAAGGACAGGGGACATCCTGGGTCAGTTCAGTTGTTTGTTCAGGTGTTTATGTTTGATTGTGTCTGAGTACAGTGCGCTCTTCAGTGAGAATGTAACAGGACAGGAAGTGACTGAAGCGTGTTCACAGAGGTCGTACAAACACGTCACAACGTGGAAAAACTACAGTCAAGTGTAATCAGCTGTAGATAAAATGATTATTTAATAGTTGAAAAATGCCGAATTCATAGCAAAAAGCTGCTAACAATTAGATCCTGAGCTCAGGTGTGGACGTCTGTCCCCAGCACAGCAGTGAGTGTAAACACAGCTTTAATCCTGGCTTTGATGTGGTTTAGAACAAATGCAGTCCAGGAATAGTTTTAGCTTTACTCCAGAAGTTTTGCAGGTTTGCCATGAGCCTAAGTCATCATCCCACTTTGGTAACACATGAGCCCAAGGCAGGGTTAAACACTGTATTCTGATAATTGACAGAAAATCATTATTCAAGCAAAAATACAAGGCAAGAGAAGCAAAAAAAAAAAAAAAAAAAAAAAAAAAGGCGAAATATGGCTCCTAGATCTTGGTTTAGCCCCAGATCTATCTCGTTTAATCTTTAAATTCCCTTTTGTTTTTTGTTTTATTTTACTCCTATTTAAGCCCTGGTATAAGCCTTGTTTAGTCTGTAAATAAAGCCTAATTGAATCTCTTGTTAACAAGGCATTAATGACTTAACACTAATTAAAACTCCCTGACTCTAGCTGCGGCGGAAACATTAAAAATATCTACTTCCTCGTCTTTGATCTGCCGTCTCCACAGCAACCGTCTCACCTGGACAGGTGCCTAGCAACAGCAGCCGTGGACTTCACCTCACACACGTCACCGGCTCTGTCTGAAAATCTGAACAGAACTCACACTCAGACGGAGAGCGGGCCGAGGACTGGGTACAAACGTTTAAAAAGTTATGCACACTTATACACACTGACGTCATGAGGTGTTGGAAAGAACAAAAAATAAACTTAAACTGCTCAAGAACAGCACGAATCTGCAATATCTGACCCCTGCAAAAGGAAAAATAACGTCATAGACTGGACCAGAGCCAGAGACACAGAGAACAACAAAACCATGGCTGGATCAAGGAGGTCATGGAGATCCAAAAACACGCCCACTACAGGACTGAGGGGCAAGGAGGTACCAGACCCACGCCTGGGACACGTCACAGCAACATCACACTGCACTTCTGAGAAAGACTGCAGGAAGTAGTCGAAACATGTCAAGGTACAACAACACTGGTCTGTCTGTGGGAAATCATTTTGTGAAATTTTTGGAAGACTAACCCCTCCGCATTTTTATATTGATTTGCATAGGTTTTACACCAGATGCGCTTCCTGACACAAACTGTAGATAAATGTGTCGTCTGCATTTGAGCCGTCCTTCAGCGCCGCTGGGGTTAAACCTGAGTCAGGACCAGCTCTTGAGCCAGGATCCTGACTTACATCAGAAACAGAACTGGAGTTGTGTTCTGTTTGAATTAATCCTTTATTCTCTGGAGTTTCTGAGGCCTCAGAACGCTCGGTCCCACAAAGCCCCGCCTACTCCAGGAAGCACTGACCAATCAACAACAACATCCAGTCTGCTCTCAGTCATTTATCACAGCTCTGTTTCCATTGATTCCTCACAGACATTTTTACTTTGGGAGGAAAATGAATCAGACACAAAGTTTAATGAAGTGAAGTGCTCTTTTTCTTTGATCGTGTCAAAAAGACTGTCACAGCTCTGCCCTCTGCTGGCCTCTTCTCCAGTAGAGTTCTTATTAAAAATGTTCTCTTCAAGTCACATAATGTATTTAAAAGTTTTAAAACATGCTGCTGTTCTAAAGGAGACCAAGATTGGTTTAAAATATAAATAAAAGCAGAATATAGACCCTTTAAATCTACATAATTTAGTTGAGTTAAAGTAGTTACTTTCTACCTCTAACTTTATGCATTCAGCCCAATTCTTCTATGATGATTCTCCAACAAACCCTTAGATCTGCTGCAAATGTATTTCAAGTCTATGCACAGTGACAATGCACAAACCAAAAACCTTTTTTTGCAGTGGGAAATTTAAGTGAATTATTTTTGCAGCAGATTTTTGGCATCTGTCCACCCAAACTGTCTCCTCAGCAGAACTCGGGTCGGTGTGGGCAGGATTGGAGCTGATTCTGTGGGTTATAGAGCATTATCTACAGAAGGAACCACACTGAAGAGGAGGAGATGGAGGAGGACAAACTGCTGCTCTGACACTGGCTCCAGAAATATCACTGATTTAAAAATACTACAGCGCTCTACGGCTGGATAATGGACATGTGTTTATACTTTTAGGCAAGGGAGATGCCAAATAGTTGGTGGGTGTTGCTGATCTTTAATGGAACTAGTTTAAAAATGTTTCTGGTTTCCTGTTTTTCAGTGATGTGATTCATTTTGACCAATTGTACAAAACAATACAGGTTATCTTCTTGGCCATTTTGAGGATTTTGGAGAGAAAAAAATCCAGGATACCACTAACAAGGACATAAATCTGGTCTACGCTGGAGGAAGCCAACATGAAACGGTTTTTAAACGCTGGCACGAGAGTGATGAGACACAAATCCCACTAGAGACCAGGTTAACGAGACAAGACACTATTGAAATATGAATTTTAGACAAATGAAAAATATGATTTATTCACCTGATAATCATAAAATGCAAACCTATTTAGGTGCATTTTAAAACTAAACTTGTAATGAATGATATTTTAATTCTATGCAACAACAGAACATATATAGAGTATGTGTGTCCTGAGTCGCTCACCTTTTGGTATTTTTCGGTCTTCTAACAGACGTTGGTAAAGACGTTAACTGGGTAACGGTAGATAAACAAAAACTCCGCATATTGCTCTACCTCTGTGGTAATTTTTGTGTATTTATGCTAAGTGTTTATAAAATAATCATGATATGAAAGTAATTTCGATCGGGAAATGTGCAGGGAACGCTCAGGTCACACTCGGGCGACGTTCTTTCAGTGATCTTAGTGTTTTTGTAGCTAACTTTGTCCGTCTTGTGATTTTCTGATTAACATTAGCTTAGCCCACAATCTTATTTTGAAAGACGGAAACAAGGTGAAGATTTGTGAACGTAAATATCCCAGCCTTAAATTAGAGCCAATCACAAGCGAAAAATCCAACAAATAAGGCTGAAAACGCCAGAAAGGTGAGCGTGACCGACTCAGGGCCACAGCACTGCCTAAACCTCGGGCGATAGCGCTCTTTCATACGGCCACAATAAACTATTTGTAAAAGAAACTATCCAACCAATATATTGTTACAAACGTAAGAAAATGTACTTTTATTTTATACAATTTGCATTAATGAAGATATTAAATGAGCGATTTCATGACTTGTTGAAGATAAAAAATAGAATTTTAGCCGAAAGTGTTAGTAAACACACACACACTACTGAGTAAAGTTTTGCCACAAACTCGTTTCTGTCGGGGAAAAAGTGCAAACCTGTCCAAGAGCGATTTTTACCTTCACCAGAATCATGTGACATTTTGATCTCCCAAGAGCATGAGATCTTGTCACATCCCTACACGCTGGAGCAGTGTAAGTAAGTAGGTAAGTAAGCTTTATTTCTATAGCACCTTTCTCAGACATCCAGAGTGTGGCCCCTTATGTGTGTGGGACCAGTTCCATGCTGCTTAAAGTTAAAAGCTTCAGTCATTGATAAAAATTCCACTGCTGGGCTGGATGAGTCATCATCAGCGTGTAGGTTAAAATCCCCAATGATTAAGACTTTTTCCAATTTTATTAAAGAAGATAAAAAATCATTAAAATCATTTAAAAAGATGCAATCCAAATTCTCCCTTGTGACGAGCTCATTGAGAGAGAAAGATTATTTGCAATGGACCGTGCATTCAGCAGTCCAATACGACTCGAAGATGACGTCAGGGCACCTCTGTCGCAATGGGATTGGCCACAGACACGGCGTGCGGTCACATGACTTCCAGGTGTACCGGCGGCAGGACAGATGTTGGTCCAGGCGGGCACATAAATGGTGAAGGAAAAGTTTGTTTGTAGCCCTCCCAGTCATTAAAACAGCGCTCCATTCACTCTTTGATTTGAAAGAGTGAGGCGCGATCGTAGGTCCGCACATCACAGACACAGTCACAGGAGGTTAGGGCTGATATGACGGCATAAATTGTTACAAAAAGACAAGAGAGTCGGCCTACAGGCAGCCGGGCCGCTGCGGGGCCATACACAGGCGCCATCTTTAATGGACACTCCACTCAGAGAGGAGTCTAACCCACAACCTCCTCTGCCACTGTGCACACCAACAGTAAGCATCCGGACGTTAACAGAGTCTTAAATCCCCTCAGACTGATAGATGCTGTAAGTTTTTTGGACAGATTAAAGTGATCGATGAGTCCGTATGTCCTCAGCAGAAAAGCAATAACGCTGTGTAATGAAGCCTGTCTCAGGGTAAACAGCACAGATCTGGTCTGACGCTGTGGCACAAACGAGAGGCACTTATTCTAATGAGACGCTGATTAAGGAAAGTGATGGATTAATTAATGAACGTCTGCGGCGTTTCTCACTCTTACATCAGACTCAGAGACCCACTCCAGGTTTACTGTAATTAGAGAAAACCCCTGGAATCAGCAGCAGCAGCAGCAGCAGCATTAAATCACATTATCCTACTGCTGAGGTGTAGCTTTTGATGTCAATGGTAGTGTCCTTTATATAATTCCCTGTCTTTAACCTGCACTGGCCTTTATTTCCATGATAAACTGTGGTGACAGTATTTATCCTCCACAGCTGTAGTCTGTAGACTGAGGGCATGAGCAGGTGAAGAGTTTAGGGCTGAGGAAAGCTCAGTTTGTATCTGTTTTACCCTGCGTCAATGGGAACGGCTGACACTTCTGCAATAAAAAAAAACTGGTAACATATAGTTTCAATGGCTTGTAATAAAATATGCATAAAAACAAGCATGGTGCACTAGGTCACACGCACCAGACATGTTCACTATCTTAAACATTACATATACAACAATACATGGCCCTACACTTTAATATGGGACCTACAGTGTGTGGCCCAGGTAGAGAAATTACAACCCAGACTATAAGTCGCACTTTTTTCCATCGTCTGGCTAGGGGTGCGACGTATACTCAGGTGTGACTTATATATTAAAATATTTCAGGTGTTGGTTAGAGGGCGCTTTAGGCTTGTGTACCAGCATCTGCTGCACCTGTACCACTGACAATTTAAAATGTAAACATTACCACTAACAACTTAGGCTATAAATAATAATGGAATAATAATAATGGAACTGATGCTGAGTCTGACGACAGCCACGCAGAGGAGGAAGCGGCGCTTCGTCTACCTCCGGAGTTGGCAGAGTTGTTCAGAAGCGACACCGAGGATGAAGAATTTAAAGGATTTAGCGATTAGGAGTGAGATGGTGAGTTTGGTGAACTTGTTATATTATGTTCTTTATGCTATAGTTATGTGAATAACTGTTAATATATTATGTTAACATACGAGACACCTATTCAGTTCGTTGTTTATGCTTCATGTAGCTGAATAACCATCAATGTGTTACGTTAGCATAGCGCACACCTATTCAGCCTGTTGTTCTCTATTCTATTATTACTATAACTTGCCTTTCAACATGAAATGTCTGTTCTTGGTGTCGGAGTTTGTAAAATAAATTTTCCCCCAAAAATGCAACTTATAGTCCAGTTTCATTATGCATTTTTTGGCGAGTGCGACTTATACTCCGGAGCGACTTAGAGTCCGGGAAATACGGTACATATCTGAACACTAGAGACCTTAAAGATGGTGTGTACCAAAAATCCTCCTCCTAGTTTCATGCTCACTTGCTTAAATAAGCTTTTGTTTGAGATTTGGGCAGAGGCTGAGCTCCTGTCCAGGTGTAACTTGTGAATAAACACCTGTGGCCATGTGACCTTTGACCCCAGACATGTGACACTCACCAGGCTTCTTCAGAACTCCTCAGATGTGCTGTATGTACTGATAATAACGTATTATATCATGTAATAACAACAGTAGAGCCGTAAAGTAAAGTACACAGGTAAAAGAGCAGCCGGAAGGAAGGGATATTTCTGGAGTTGATAATGTCAGGGCCCATTGATCAGACTGGATCTTCCACTGTTACTGTAGAAATGCATACAAAGACCTTTAGGTGGACTGTCAGGTTTTGTGCCCGTCTGCTCTCTGTACCCTCCAGCCCTTTACCATCAGCAGTACATCCTCTGGGTCACTCCTGCCCCCGTCCTGTCCTCTGCAGACCTGTAAACCCTGTCACGGCGGCTGCTCAGGGGCTCACAGATAATTGGACCGAGCTGGAGCCTCCTGGGAGCTCATTTTAGCCCTTTCCACTGAAGTGTGTGTGGTTTTCTCACACATTCGCACACTTGAACGCTCCTCTGGTGTCTCTGAAGTGTTCTTGGAGTGTTTCTGAAGGGTTAGACGTCTGTTAGCGGCCGGCGCAGACAGCTGTGGGTCACTGTCTCTGAAAACGCTGAGCTAACACTTCTCTGTCACGGCGGACGCACACGGGTTTTATAAAGCCACTGAGAGGAAAACCCAGAGGAAGACCAGAGTTTAGGAAGAAAGAGGAGAGAAATGGTCCCACCGAGGGTCAGATAGGATGTTATCGTAATTCATATCTTGTCAGTAAGGACAGACAATCTCTTCCTCATGCGACAGACAATTCTTTTCTTGCTCCATCCAAACACAAGTACAGGTGAACCTGAGAATCTAAATGTCCCGTAGTGAATGAATGTGAGTAGCTGACCCTGCCTAGACCAAATCCAGGGACTTAATCCAAGACTAAACCAGGACTTTCTCACAGATTACTTATGATACTCTGGCTTCACACACCTCGCCTCCTTTAATGCACAGCACACACAATCTAACCAATTATTATTACCATCAACACCACTAAGCCAACATAATTATTTATTACAATTGTCACGCTTAAATAATAAGTTATTAGCCTGACAAGCCAGACTCTAACATTAAATGTAGAGTCTGGGGACGGTCCATAGACAGAGCTCAAGCCTAGAGGTGGAATCAGCAGCTGTCATTCAAACTGCTTCCGTAACAGACCAGCGCTCTGCCCAATCACAGCAACAAACAAGGTGAGCTTTGTTAGCTACCAGCGGAGCCAGCTGCTATATTAGACTTTTGCCAAAGCCGCTCGGTAAAACAGCAAATCCATCCTTCTTTAAGACGAATGATCTGAGAGCTTCTTTCTGCTCCACTTTCAAAGAAAAACCCAAATCTAACTTTTCCAAAACTGATGTCAAGGCCGATTCAAACGAGCGCTGTTCGTTAGCCGCAGCCATCGTAGTTGTTCTGCTCTGCACCGTCGCCCAGCGCTGTTGTCATCGTGCTAAGCCCCGCCTACTCCACTCACTACACACCCGCTTCACAGATAGAGCGCTGTGATTGGTCTGACCAAGCCCTGGGCGGAGCCAAGATTGGCCCCTATGCTGTGTTACAAGACCAACCGCTAGGCAAAAAATATTTTCTGCCGCTAAGGTGTGTCTGGATTTCTAGGCAAGTAAGTTATAGTATATTATACATAATTGGAAGAATTACTCATAATACTTAAGTAATATATTGCTATATGATGCTATACGATGGTAAAATGAGTTATAACAGTAATACTTATATTAACATGTATCATAAGCATAAAAAGAAACTGCATTACACTGCATCTGTGTGTAATGGACCATACTTAGATGTAATTATAACATATAATGTACAATATATGTCAGATATTGTATATAAACACATTGTTCTTTATAGTAGTAACCGTGCATTAGGATGAATGGGGGTGGGGTTAAATAAGTTCGTCTTCTTCCTGCTCCTTTTCCAGCTACAATAAAATACAAACTGTGAACACTGAAATATATTTATAGATACTGTTATTACGTTTGTTTTTTGTTTTGTTTTTTCTACCCAGTGTGGGTATAATGTATAATACTGTACAATATATTTATATTTTCTATGTACAATATTTTAATTTTTTATGGCTCAAAATAAAGTAATCAAACAAACAAACAAACAAACAAATTTATCCTCCCCTGGTCACAGGTGCCTCCTCTCTTTAACCCCTGTATAAAGTGCATTGTGTAACCCTTTAACAGCAGTTCTCCTGTGTGCTCATGTGTTCTCTGTCCGGGACGTCCCGCTGGGTTAATGTCAGTCTCCAGCTGTGGACCCTTCACATAAACTCAGTGTTAACTTTAACAGATCGCTCCAGTACAAGGTTTAACACCACACACGAGGATTCTTCACATGAACAGCGTCAGGAAACAGGAAATCCCGCTCATGCATTGGTCAGTGAAGAAAAGTTTCTAAGTCACATGATGTAAAGCAATGGTTGCCAACCTTTTTTTTACCCCCTGGGTTTTTTGTCATACCATGAGTATCCTCTCCTCTCACGTGTAGAGGATTCTTCAAAAAGTGCTCATTTAAAACATCTGTATTACTAGCACAAAGACATACGTTATTGTAAATACTAATTCTCTTGCATTTTTTCTTTTAAACTCAATTTTAAAATCTAAAAAGTAAATACAGTAAATAATAAATATTCCTGCCTAAATAAAAATATAAAATAAAAACAATATAAACTCCTTAATATAAACTTATTTTATGTATTATTATAAATGTACTAAATAAAAATAAATAGTAATCCTAAACTCATAACAAATTTACTAGAAAGAAAAAGAAAATCATCTGAATATCTCCCCTTTGACCCTTAAAAAAAAAAAGTAACAACATATAATGTTTAGTTAATATTTATCAGTGAGTGAGACAGTTTAGCTTGTTTATCATAGGTTATAGTACAAAAGATCACAATTCATTTCTTATTATCCTCAAAATAAAAAAACAAAAGGGCGGCATCAGATTCAAGCGGTGTTGGGATTTCTGTTTTTTTTGGTTTTTTTCCACAAATGTGTCAGATGTATATGTTACAACAGCGGACTCGGTCTGAGCGACAGACAAAGCAGCGAACCACGGAGAAGGTTGTTTTTAAACTGTGCAAGGATTACAGAAATCTACATATCCCTGTTGTCTGCTTTCTACAGACTCCGAGCAAGGTAGGCATGACCACATTTATGTAGCTTGTTACTGGCAGCCATTGCTCTACTTTACTGGTGAACGCTTCTATTTTTCCAGCTGGAACAAACTGGACTTTCTGAGCAAACAAACTAGAGCTCGATTAAAGCGGATCAAACAGTGCTGGTCTGAATCCTCCCTAGGTTTTAACACAGCTTAGAGGAGTCCAGCTACTTTAATCAGTTTTACCAACTTCTCATTAACTTATATTACAATATGTAAAGTCACTTCTTAGAATTGAGACTGGCATGTATTTTGGATTGTATACTACCAGAACTACTACCACCACTACTGCTACGACTAAAGGGCCAGATTTACCAAGACGGTGCTAAATTGCGCTGTAAAAGGCTGAGGTTCAGTGGAATACAAGCGAGAAACAAAGAAAGTGTCTCAGGTAAAGTCTGTCTCTTTGTTTCCTCCAACTTCAAACCAACATTTTACTGCTGTATCTTTGTAAATGAGCTGTGTTAAAGCATTAGAACTTATTTTCAACTCCCAGTCTGTGCACTAAAAGCTGCACTCTTTCCTCTACAAAACTTTTGCACCTCCCCCTCCAACGTGATCAATTTACAGCACTTTTAGCTCCGTACTCGAGTTAAATCAAACAGCAGCCACAAAGCAATTTCATTTGCATTTTCTCCACCTTGAATTTTGCACATTCTGGAGAAAACGCCTCATTTTACAGATTTATTTAGTCACAGGAGCTTTGCTCCACCTTTAGCTCGTCTTATTCATTTAGCATGCAGCAAACCTTTGATAAATCTGGCCCGCAGTCAGGCAAGTCTCAAGTCCTAAAATGTTGTTACTTATCCAATAAAGGCCTTACCTTTTAGCTAAAACTGCTTTATACTTTGTTTTTCCACACATTTTTTAAAATATATGCAAAATCTCCTGTGTGTTCTGTATTTTTTCAACCCAAAGTTTATTTCTAGTGCCTCTCTCTCAGTCTCCTGCTCCCCTTGTGGTTTTCCTGGAGCACTCTAAGACGCCCTTTAATGCAGACAAACATCACTTACCCCAGATGTTACTGCAGTATTTAAAGACGTACCGCCCCAGAGGATGATGGGAAACTGAGGCTGGAGTGATCTGTCTGTATATTACATTGTACACTTTAATGTTTGTTCATTTAGAGCCCGAACTAGAGGAAGGACATTAGCAGAGGCATTAGAGAGGAGACATAAATAAACTGTGGTGTGTGTCCGAGAGGCAGAGACCAGCGAGAAGACTCCAGACATGTTTGTTGTTTAGTTTAAAAGAGGAATTTACAGAAACAGGAATCTTTTTAGGCAGATTGTGCAGCTGAGATAGTGAGAACAAGTATTATCACGTGTTGTTACTTCAAAATAATAAGAAGAATGAAAAATTAAAACTTAAAGGGGTTAAAACAATCTTTGTCACTACAACAGCAGCCCGTTTTAAAGCCTTTAAATTATTAAGTGATTAAAAGAAAGCTTTTTAAATAAGTACTTTACTGGTGCAATAAAGAAACAGGGGAAGAGACCAGCAGAGGGCAGCAGAGGCCAGATTGTTACTCTCTTTTGAACACAAAAGATGAAAAAAAAAAATTTTCTGTGTGGAATTAGTGGAAACAGAGCTTCACCATTTTTTTTGTTTGTTTGTTTTGGGTTTTTGGATAAATGACTGAGAGCAGACTGGATGTAGAGGGCTTGGTGTTGATTGGTCAGTGCTTCTTGGAGTGGGTGGGGCTTCAGGGTGCAACGAAGTGTTTTGAGGCCTCAGAAACTCAGCGCCGGAGAATACAGGATTACTCAAACAGAACCCAGCTCCAGGTCTGTTTCTGATGAGGAACAATGTTAGAACATGGAGACAGAAAGGAAAGGTCTTGTGTATTATGTGTCCTTCAAGTACAAAGATCACAATGAAATACGACTACTATTACTAAATACTTGTGTTCAGTATTAAACATGTGACCTGTGTCTGTGCCGTCTCCTCTAACTCTCTCTGAATCTGAATCTGCAGCTGGTCGACTCCATTATCTGCTCGACCGGCTCTGTTTCTGCAAGAACCAGCTGTTTTCTGCTTCCACAAAAACAACTCCTCACTGCTAAAAGGTGGTAAGAAGTATCATGCACTTTCCATTACTCAGTCTACACAGTTTGTAGAAACACAGAGGACAAACTGAGCACTGCTGAAAGAGAAGCGGGCTCATGTTTTTGAACTTTGCGCTGTGTTGTTCAGACTTCAGCCCACGCCTCCGGTCTCCTCCTGGTTAAGTTTGGTGTCACTTTGGTAAATGTCACCAGCTCTAACCGTGTGCAGTCCAACGCACTTTCATTTCTGTGACCTTTAGCTCTGGGGTTGCTGACCTTTAGCCCCGGGGGTCAGAGTTCACAGCGACACATTTAGAGAAGGGTTGATCTGAAAACAGCTGGAGGTTGCGGCTCCATCCACCGCACGGCGCTGCAGCTATTTTTACTCCACAGGGCTCACGTAAACACTGTAAGGGAAGGGTTCTCCTCCTCCTCCTCCTCCTCCTCCTCCTCTGGTCTGTTCCCTTCAGAGGAGTCCACTGTGAATCCTCTGCTCCCTCTGACCCTCTCCCCCGCGCCCTCTTCTCTCACACCAACTAACTTCATGTCCTCTGTCACTACATCCATAAACCTCCTCTGCTCTGTACCTTTCAAAAGCATCTTATTTTTATAGCAACTTATCAACAGAAAGAATATAAAAACAATAAACCTATATTTAAATCGCTTTTTTCTGCCAACAACAGAATAAAAAGAGATAAAAAAAATCGAGATTTTATTTTTTTAGTCACATCACCCAGACCTAATTTCAATAAATGATGACTAATTATGGTTTGTTTTTGTTGTTGTTTTTTTAGATTTGGTCACTTGCCTACAACAAAGTCTGTCCTCTTAAGGAAATTCAAAAATGACCCCATTTCTGCAAAAAAATAAAGAAAGATGTAAGAACTAGTTTTTTATTAACTCTGAGTCATGCTGCCAGCTTCACATATGTTGTTTGGTGACTTATGAGAAGAATTCTGGTGCCAAGAAAGTCAATATTTGCAAAAACACTCTTTATTAGAGGATTCCAACCCTTAAGAGGCAGCTCTCAGCTCCTTCCACTCAAATAATCACTGTCCTGCCTCTGTCCAGACCATCTCTGGTAGAGGTGATACATTACAGTACATACAAAATGTAAACATGGATCAATATTGCGCATTCTTACTGTAATATAGAAGGCGCACTTTTATTTAGAAATTTGCTTTATTTTGAAACCGGTGCATCATGTCTCTCTACTTTACTTTACAGAGAGTCAACAAAAGCAGCAGTAAAGTAAATAGCATGGAATATGTCCACAAAAACTTCCCTTGTGTTTTTAAAATTTAGAGCAACATGGTTCAGAGTTAATTCATCTGCTGTGACGGAAATCTGAACTGTTTCAGGATAAAATACTCACAGGACTGAACGACGCCTGGCCCAGCACAGGGCTGCCCCGGTGAGTCTGAGTGAGTCTAAAGCATGTGCTTCTGTTGACTTTAGCTACAGACGACAAATGACAGCTTCTGTGGGAGCTCGGACCAAAACTCAACAAATTACAACTTTACAAACATGAATATACTTCACAACAGTTTCTAAAAATGTTCACTTTATTCTAGCTAAATCTGACCATTTTAACTATTATTAACTACAACCATTTTAAACATTAAAAATAAAAATGTTGGAATTTAACTTGAATGTTTAGTTTTATTCTAAAAAAATATTTAATAATAATGCATTAGTCTTATATAGCAATTTTCTTGACACTCTTTACAGTTTGTAACCTTTACTCATTCCCTCCTCAGTCACACTCGGTGGTGGAAGCATGGCTGCCATTTTGTGCCTACGGCCCCTCCACCTCCACAAACTCATTCACACAGGCAAGGTGGCAAAGTGTCTTGCCCAAGGACACAACGACAGTATGGAATGCCAGCAGCTGGGCTTGAGCCGCCAACCTTTGGGTTAGTGGGCAAGCGTCTCTTTCAACTGAGCTACTGCTGCCCCAATAATACACCAATCACATTTTATTTAGACTAAATATTTGGTTCAATAAGCAGATAACATTGATATAGTGATTGTGGGCTCCTATTATCGCATCATATTGTGATCGTATCATGATCATATCGTGATCGTATCATGATCATATCGTGATCTTATCATGATCATATCGTGACCGTATCATTATCATATCGTGACCGTATCATGATCATATCGTGATCGTATCATGATCATATCGTGATTGTATCATGATCATATCGTGATCGTATCATGATCATATCATGATCATATCGTGATTGTATCATGATCATATCGTGACCGTATCATGATCATATCGTGATCGTATCATGATCATATCGTGATTGTATCATGATCATATCGTGATCATATCATGATCATATCATGATCATATCGTGATCGTATCATGATCAGATCATGATCATATCGTGATCGTATCGTGGCAGTCTCTGAGGCATCGCCAGTCCACTGTCTCCATATAATCTTGTATCATGATGAAAGCGGTGAAGTCTGGAAACTTTATCTCCAGAACCTCTCACGTGAGCCGTCCTTCTGATGGACTCAGGAACTGCTCCTGTCCATCCTCGTCATGAACAAAGAACAGAAACATCTTCAGCTCTGACTCCTGTCTGTGCCTCCGAGCAGGGTTGCCAAGTCCACAGTTTTCCTGCAGAATTGGGCGGCTTTTTAAGCATTGCCGCAGGTTAAAAAAATTTCAAAATGTTTTTGTAAGTGAGAGGGTATTTCTCCATATTTTGAGTGACAAATCTTTAAAACCCAAAGCCAATCGCACTGAAAGCAGCCTAAATCAGCTCATCTCTGTGTCTAAGGAGCTGCTCTGTCTGTGAGAGAGCGGCGGGGGCGGGTCTGTGGCGCTCCTTTGGCGCAGCAGCACTCATTACGATCGCGCAGTGTTTTCATTCACTGTTCCATGAGATTTGAGCAGTTTTAAAGTTGCTGTTGGGCAGATTTTGACTTTCAGACCTGGCAACCCAGCCTCCGAGCCACTGGCTGTGTCCGAACATCATCCCTAACCCCTAACCCCTCAATCACTATACAGTCCTTTACTATACAGCGGATTATAGTGCACTCATTTTGTGAATGAGTAGACACTTGCACACTATTTTTCTCTCTCCGGTGATCATGTGACTCTGGCGTCTGTGTAAAACAAAACTCCGTTGATAATGTTCTTCTGTGATAAAGCCCGACCAGACTCACCTCATGTTTTAGTATTATTATTTTAGTAAATAATAGTCATACGTGTGATATTTAACATGAATTATGGCTGTAATGAATAAAACAGAGTGGATTATTGCAGCGCTGTGCCTTACGTGGGGAGGCTGAACGCTGGCTAAGCTAACGTTAGCATTTTTACACTGCAGCGGTTTATTTAAGAGCTTTTTATTTCTGATTACAATGTGACAGAAGTAAAAAAAAAGGTGTTTCTAACAGGTTTCATTCAAACGTGTTGTGTACAGTTTAAAGACCAGCATTCTGGTCTATACTGACCTCTAGTGACCATCGCTGTCCACTACTTTTCAAAATGCATTGTGGGAAATTTTGAGTGCACTATTTTTTATCCATTAGACATTCAGACACCACTACAAAATGGCGTGACCACTGTAGAGGGCGCTGCAGAGGGATTAGGGAGGACGTTCGGACACAGCCATTGTCTCTAAACCGTAACACATCTGTGCTCTCACCGCTCACCTCTTTCCTTTTATTCTCACTGAAACTATCACACAACAACCCTGACACCTTTCTCCAACCGGCGGCCTTCAGCTCTAATGTGTACACACCTGGTCATGTGTGTTAGTGTGCGTTAGTGTGTGTCAGTGTGTGTTAGTGTGTGTTAGTGTGTGTTAGTGTGTGTCGTACCGAGGATGGCGATGACCTCCTCGTCCTGGATGACCTCCAGCGACCCCGACACCACGAAGCACAGAGTGTCCACGCTCTCGCCGGCGTGGAAGATCAGGTCTCCGGGGGCGCAGTGGATGGTCTGGAACTCCACGGCCAGCGAGCGCAGGCAGCCGTCACTGGCCAAGCGGAACGCCGGGTGCTCATTAAACACCTGCACACACAGAGGGGGGCGCTCTGAGCAGGACGGTACTTAACTTAGACCTTTCAGCTGAATCTGAATTAACATGAAATTCAGGTGGAGACTGATGCTGATGTTTTGTAAATGAAAACATGCTCATCTGTGTCAATAACCTGGGAGAAGATCTCTCCTTCAGTATGGGCTCCATAAGGTTTCTTCTTTTTTCCTGTAGCTGGGTTTTTTTTTAGGAGTTTTTCCTTACCGAGAAGGAGGGTCTAAGGACAGGAGTGTCCTGGGTCTGTTTAGTTTAGTGTAGTTATTGTTTGTGCTGATTGTGTGTTTATGTTTGTGAAGCCCTTTGAGGCAACTTTAGTTGTGATCCTGGGCTATACAAATAAACCTGAATTGAACTGAATTGATAACCTGTTTTATGTCATATTATTTAATAAACTGTCTCTGCACCTTTATAGGATCAAATGTAGTCAATTGCCCGATAGTTGTCAGAGCAAAAACTTTTTTTAGTTTTGGGATCGGCTATTTTATGCCACTTGAAACCTCTACCAGAACTATTGTGACACGACTTCCGGTTGAAAACGCGGAAAAGCCAGCAGACAAAACACGTCACTGTAAAATCAGTATTGACACTCTGGAGGAAGACAGCAGAAAGTTTGTATGGTGGACAAAGTACTCAAAACCTGTACTCAAGTAAAAGCACCAATGCTTAAAAATATTAAAGGTAATAATACGATGTTTTTTTCAGCATTTTTAAAATAACGTTGGACTCCTTTGCATTAGTATTTCAGGTTTTATATCAAAATAATGTATCTGTGGAAAACCTCTTCTGTTGGGAGCTGTTACTGTGACTCTGCAGAGAACGCTTGGATTAGGAGTCTGTCGCCCCCTGCTGACACGCTGGGGACTGTACAGAGAATAAAATGGCTAATTAGCACAGCTGTTAGCGGCATGATGCTAACAGATAGATTTCTGAGCTGATGCTTCATAGTGACGGAGGTTTAAGGCTGAAATGATGTCTGGGCTTTAGAAACGCGCAGGAGCACTTCCTGGTTTCACGTTTCTATGTAGAGCCGTGAGGCCAAGCGTTTTCAGCTCTGGAGAAGGGCAGTGCCTCAGCATACAGGATTACTCAAACAGAATACTACTGCAGCTCTGTTTTTGAGGAGGAGACCACATTAGAACAGGGTTAGGAGAGGAAAAGTCGATTTAGCAGAATATGGGAGATAAGTGCAAAGGTACATTTGAATGCTTTATGATGTACTACTACTACTACTACTACTACTACTACTACTACTACTACTACTTCTTCATCAAAATACAGGTGCTATCCAAAAAGTTAGAATATCATGTAACCTGGGCTTCCATAACACCTCAGCTGACCTGCTCCAGGACACACCACGCTGCTTCTACACACTGCACATATTTGTCAGAAGGCCAACATTACTGTTTTAATCATACTTTTTTCTGGTGTCATGAAATATTCTTATTTTGTGAATAGCTGAATTTGTGTTTTTCTGTAGCTGTGAGCCATAATTATTAACATGATATGAAAACAATGCTTGAAATGTTTCACTCTGTTCGTACTGAAACTATAAATATTTGTTTGACTTTTTCTGGGAGAAAAATGCACTTTTTCCTAATATTTAGCACCTGTTTATAGGAATACATGAAAATACGTATATTATCTTGGCCAGTGTTGTGTGAAAGTTGTTTATGCAGTGCGCTAAACCCCTCTATGGCTCTGAGCACCGTACTGTAAGCTAATTTAAAATGCTAATGCCCTAAACACAAGGTCAGAGCCATCAGGTTCACACTGAGGCGTTAATGACAGAGGCATTATCTGTCACTGGTGAGGTCTGTTACACAACACACAGATACACACAGGTCTGCAGAACAACACACGGATACACACAGGTCTGCAGAACAACACAGATACACACAGGTCTGCAGAACAACACACAGATACACACAGGTCTGCAGAACAACACAGATACACACAGGTCTGCAGAACAACACACAGATACACACAGGTCTGCAGAACAACACACAGATACACACAGGTCTGCAGAACAACACACAGATACACACAGGTCTGCAGAACAACACAGATACACACAGGTCTGCAGAACAACACACAGATACACACAGGTCTGCAGAACAACACACAGATACACACAGGTCTGCAGAACAACACACAGATACACACAGGTCTGCAGAACAACAACACAGATACACACAGGTCTGCAGAACAACACAGATACACACAGGTCTGCAGAACAACACAGATACACACAGGTCTGCAGAACAACACACAGATACACACAGGTCTGCAGAACAACACACGGATACACACAGGTCTGCAGAACAACACACAGATACACACAGGTCTGCAGAACAACACACAGATACACACAGGTCTGCAGAACAACACACAGATACACACAGGTCTGCAGAACAACACACAGATACACACAGGTCTGCAGAACAACACAGATACACACAGGTCTGCAGAACAACACACAGATACACACAGGTCTGCAGAACAACACACAGATACACACAGGTCTGCAGAACAACACACAGATACACACTGGTCTGCAGAACAACAACACAGATACACACTGGTCTGCAGAACAACACAGATACACACAGGTCTGCAGAACAACACAGATACACACAGGTCTGCAGAACAACACACAGATACACACAGGTCTGCAGAACAACACACAGATACACACAGGTCTGCAGAACAACACACAGATACACACAGGTCTGCAGAACAACACACAGATACACACAGGTCTGCAGAACAACACACAGATACACACAGGTCTGCAGAACAACACACAGATACACACAGGTCTGCAGAACAACACACGGATACACACAGGTCTGCAGAACAACACACGGATACACACAGGTCTGCAGAACAACACACGGATACACACAGGTCTGCAGAACAACACACAGATACACACAGGTCTGCAGAACAACACACAGATACACACAGGTCTGCAGAACAACACACAGATACACACAGGTCTGCAGAACAACACACAGATACACACAGGTCTGCAGAACAACACAGATACACACAGGTCTGCACAGGACTGTACTGCCTCAGCACAAACCAGGGTTAGGGCTGAAGGAGAAGAGGAGCACCTGAAAGAACAGAGGAGATTAGAGCTGGAAAAGAAGAGGAGCACCAGAAAAGAGAAAAATTTAGAGCTGAGATGAGAGGAGCACCCAAAAGGAGAGAAGAGTTTAAAGCAGAAAGAAGAGGAGCACCCAAAAGGAGAGGAGAGTCTAAACCTGGAGGAGAAGAGGAGCACCCGAAAGGAGAGAAGAGTTTAAAGCAGAAAGAAGAGGAGCAGCCGAAAGGAAAGAAGAGTTTAAAGCAGAAAGAAGAGGAGCAGCCGAAAGGAGGGAAGAGTTTAAAGCAGAAAGAAGAGGAGCAGCCGAAAGGAGGGAAGAGTTTAAAGCAGAAAGAAGAGGAGCAGCCGAAAGGAGGGAAGAGTTTAAAGCAGAAAGAAGAGGAGCAGCCGAAAGGAGGGAAGAGTTTAAAGCAGAAAGAAGAGGAGCACCCGAAAGGAGAGGAGAGTTTTTAAAGCACAAAGAAGAAGAAAGAAGAAGAGTTTAGAACAGGGACCGATGACCTGGACAAATGTTCAAGACAAAGATAATCCTCCCAACGTCAGAAACTCTTTTAAACAAACACAGTTACCACTGTCTCAGGCTTTTAATAGTTTTGAAAGGTTTTATTTGTTCTTTTGACAGATATTTCATAAAGTAGCTCCTTAATCCTGACAAAACCACAGCCCCCTCAGGTTTATCTGCTCTAAACTCAGGGTCCATTTTTGAGGCGGCACATTTTAACAATTAACCTGCAATAGCAAGCTTTATTTCATGGTAACTTTTGTATAGTAATCCCAAAATGTGACGTGGTTTTCTGCAGCATTTGAAGATAACTAACGGTCAAAGTGAAGTGTATCAAATGATTATTGACACGCCACAGTCTTGTCTTACCTTGCGGTTGAGGTGAACGCAGATGTCCGCTCTCATGTCTTTGGGGCAAATGGATAAAACCTGGAAACAGAGACAGAACTTCAGGACTTTATTAAAATCTTTCTGTGCAGGATGAGCAATGAAGACATTTCTGTGTGAATAAAAAGATTGTGGCAGTGAATTATATACTTTAGGGTGACCTTTACTCAAAACTACGTCCAAGAGAAAAATGTCTGTGTACAAGCAAAAAGTTTTCACCTAAAGGATGAAGAATGGGAGATCTGGTGATTTATGAACACTGCTTGCAGTTTTGGAGACGCTCTGACCCGGTCGTCTGCTAGCTGTCACAGTTTGGCCCTCGTCAAATTCATTCAAATCCTTACTCTTGCCAATTTTTCCTGCTTCTAACTCTTAAACTTTGAGGTCTGTGCATGTTCTCAGTCATCCTGGAGAATTCAGTAAAAAAGGTTAAACAAGAAGGTGATCTTCAGAAGGTTTGGGACGTTTCGTCAATTCACCCAAAGGACTTGGTCGTTTCTACTGATACATGAGTTCATACACTTTTTTACCAAGAATTTTCCATGACTTTTCCAAATTTCCAAGACCTGAAAAATGATTTACATGTGTTTAAATGGTATTGTAAATGTTCAATCTGGTAAATTAGAAACATAGTTCTGCTGCAGTGGTGGCTTCTTCCCCAGAAATATATTATTCCACAATTTTTACTGACTTAAAGTTTTACTGACGTTTCAGACTCCGGTCCAGGACGTTTCAGACTCCGGTCCAGGACGTTTCAGACTCCTGTCCAGGACATTTCAGACTCCGGTCCAGGACATTTCAGACTCCGGTCCAGGACGTTTCAGACTCCTGTCCAGGACGTTTCAGACGCCGGTCCAGGACGTTTCAGACGCCGGTCCAGGACGTTTCAGACTCCGGTCCAGGACGTTTCAGACTCCGGTCCAGGACGTTTCAGACTCCGGTCCAGGACGTTTAGCTGCTGACTGCCCTGAGTCTCACACAACAGTTTTCTCTAGAAATGAGTAAGTCCTTTGGATGAAGTGACAAAACATCTTCTAAAAAAACAAATGTTGTTCAGGTGATCTTCTGTTCAACCATTTTTAAGCAACTTTTAGGACAAAATATTCACTTCCTAAAATATCCCACCCACTAAAGGCTCATTTATTATCCCATTACATAAATAGATCCATCTGTTCCAAGCATTGTTGGCATCACAGCGTTTATACTTCCAACAGTTTTCTATGTCAATGTGTGTCTTATGTTAAATAACCAAAAGGGGGCGATCTGCGACAGTCAAAGATTTTACCAACAACAACAAACATGGCGGTGCTGGAGGAGGTTTTTACACCACATTTACTTAAAAAGAGCCGAGAAAATTAGGCCAAAATAACAGTGGTCTCTTTTGTTGTTGAATAAACTGTGACTAACTTTCTGTGACAGTTGAGCTGTGTTCACTAGCGCCCCCCAGTGGTCAGCACATGTACTGCTTCATTTGTCAGTGTCCGCAGGCTCTGGGGAAACAGCGTAACGTACGACAGAATGAACTCAGAAGATGACAGAGCGCTCCGTCTGTGTCTGAATGTGTCTCTAACAGAGGAGATGTTAGAGAAATGTGTATATAAGTTATCTACTTTTATATGTCTCATAAAATCCTAAGTACAATATGTGTGTTTTGAATGTATTAATCATGTGCTGAGTTACAGAGTGTTACAGTAGATAATGCTGACACACGACTGACTGCTTAATCTATACTGACCGTATAGATTAAGCATGGCATGGCCGCAGAAGAATGACCAACTGGATAAGAAAGTGCGGCCTCAGAACTGATAACCAGCGTTATGTTAAATTATCATGCGTAGAGTTGATGACTGTCTCTGTCCTAGTTCCCCAGTTCCCTTATCGGACAGAGACGGTGCATGTAACCAGGGGCGTGATTTTTAATAAAAAGCATGAGAGCACCAGGGAGCCCAGAGCACATGGAGGGAATGTCCCCGGTGCATGTCACTGGGTCTTTATCTCTGTCTGCTCTCCTTGCAAGTAAACCATTTAACGTGTCTGTGTTTCTTCTTGTTTTAGTATTATATAGTTGGATTAACCAGCTCCAACAGGAGAGATGAGCCGTAACAGTGCTGTGCCGTGTTATGAATGTTTTTAATGGGAAGTAGATAGATCCTGCTCAAAAAGTTGTTAAATGTCACCAAATTATATCATTTGCATATTAGTGACGTCATCACACCAAATTTGAATACCACCAAAAGATAAAAAAGATAACATTCATTACTGTTTTCTCACCCAATCCCTAATTGCAAACTCTAGAAATAATGTCTTTTAAAGCTTTGAAAAAACTAACTTAAATAAGCAGAAGTAGCAGTAGTATGAAAAGTAATTAGTCAGTTTTATAAATATGGGCTGTAACTGTTTACACAATTTTCAGAACTGAATTGGAACATACCAGAAACATTTTATAAAATTATGACGATGCCTAACATGAGCCAGAGTAAACCTGTTTTATGTTAAAAAAATCTTAATTAGAGCGTTTGCCGTCCACACCGAGCAGACAGTGGCGGAGTTACTGACGCCACTGCTGTCACAGTACAGGACAGAAACACAGTGAAATGTCTGCAGGGAAAGCGACGCCTCGTGCTTCTGACAGTGTTTAACCCTCTGAGCACCCTAAGGGTCCAAACGCGTACTTTTTGCTGTTTTTACTTTTTAATTTATTGATCTTCAATAAATCAGTCAGTTTAAAAGCTGTTGGTGTGAAACTTGGCCAGAATAATTTTTTTTAGTTGGTGTTTAAAATGCCATGATCCTCTCTGTTCTACGGTGTATAGAACAGGAGATATGCACTTTACATACACTCGTAACCCTTAAGTACGCGTTTGGGCCCATTGACTTCCATTATAACCACTGATTTTTGACATCATGCAATCCTGACATATAATAATAATTTGAAAAAGTTGGGTTTTTTATGACAAAAAGGCCATAAAAACATATAAATTATTAATAAATGAAAATAAAAGTTAATATCTATGGTTAGGGCTGAAGTAATAGAAAGGATTTCATGTGAAAAAAGTAAAAAAAAAAACATTAATATTTGACATTTTTATAGCTATTTTATGAGAGGTCCCAAACGGGTTCCTAAGTTAACAAGTGTAAGTTTTTTCAATAATCTGTCCTTGCTCCAAAAATAAAAATGCATCAAAACCAATGGTGTTATTAATTATTGACTTAGTCAAGGCTCTAATAACTTCACCCCAAGTGATCCACTCTGCAACTCATTTTTGTATAATATGGCAAAATTTGTGTTTTCGTCATCTAAAAAGTTGGGTTTTTGATGACAAAAAGGCCATAAAAACATATAAATTATTCATAAATGAAAATAAACTTCATATCTATGGTTAGGGCTGAAGTAGTAGAAAGGATTTCATGCGAAAAAAGTAAAAAAAAAATTAATATTTGACATTTTTATGGCTATTTTATGAGAGGTCCCAAACGGGTTCCTAAGGTAACAAGTTTATGTAAATTTTTAGGGTGCCCAGAGGGTTAATGTCATTAAGCGTTGCCCAAAATGTCGCTAGATTTGTCGCTAATCCCTTTTTCACTAAGGGGTCTACAAAATCTACGCTAAGCTAAGTTAGCAACACTGATTACCAATAAGCTATAGTCTTCTAAGTATATTTTTATTTTGTTTCCACTTGTCTGCTCTATCTCCAAGCATTCACAGAGGCAGCCTCATTAACCTCAGCGATCGGTCTGGAAACATTAAACCATACCGTCTTCTAACTCTCCCCTTATTAAAACATGAGCTAAATGGACCGAGCGGAGATAATACATCATATAAAAGGCGTTTCTGCAGCTCACAACTGTTTCTGCTCGGTTTTAAAGTGTGGAGGTAAATGCAGAGGAAGATTCTTTGGGGAGAACGCGGTTGTATTTTTAAAAGAGTAAACAGCTGGTTGAGTTCGCTAATGGCTCCCAAAGTAATGAAAAATATCCTCTAATTGGTCCCAACTCCAACTGTGAGAGAGTTAGATAAAAAAGAAAAGACCTAAGAAGATGTAGAGGAGGAAGGAAACAAAAATCATGGATGAGCATTATCGCTGCTATAATGAGAGATTTATGAGGCTTATTAACACCGACAGATAGTATAATGAGTTTAACACTAATGACTGTCAGGAATAAAGAGTGTTTTGATAAAAAAGAGGCTTTAATTAAGATCACTAACTGCAAATATCACAGGGAAATTTAATGTGTGGCTCACTGTGAATTCAATAAAATAACCCTTTGCAAAACTAGAGCTAAACACAAGACTAAACCAAAAAATAAAAAAAACTGGTGGCGACGGGGCGGCAGTGGCTCAGTTGGTAGAGATGTTTGCCCGCTAACCTGAAGGTTGGTGGTTTGATCCCTCCTCGCCTGTGTGAATGTCTGTGTGACCAAATGTTGAAGGAACTTTTAGAGTCAAGAAAAGCGCTGTGTAAGACTCAGGGCTTAAATTGAGTCAGATCCTGCCGGAACAAGATCTGGACACGCTCTTATTTTGACAGAGTGAGATCCGGTAACTGTTGGCTTGGGGCCGGTAACTTGGGCACGACTCAGAACAGCAGTCGACTATGAACCTGACTATAACTGACTTACGTCTCTGAAACACTAAGAGCTTAATTTCTGCTTGAACCCTTCACAATAAAAGCTCCTCACCCTCCATGGCTGCTAAACTAATGGGCAATCAATGAACAAACACTAAAATATACAAAATATACAACGAATAAATCAGTTGTTCAATTATTGCAGCCATGCCTTTAACCCTGCTACAGCCCTAAGACATTTTCTGATGTTTTGCAGCAGTTTTTGTGGATAACTTTTGCTGTGTTGATTCAAATGGCATAGATTTTGCCACAGGTGTGTATTTTTGGATACATTTTCAGATTTCACAATTTTTTTGGGAAAAATATAGTCCCACCTTTACCCCTAAGACATTTTTTTGTGCCATTGACTCCCATTCAAACGACATTTTACACTGTCACTGCAATATAATTTCACATTTTTATCAAGTATTTCATGGATTTATGATAGTGAGGGATTGGAATTTTAGTTTTTATTGTTTTTTACTAGGTGGCGCCATTTCCTCATATATGGTAGACAGAGGTATAAATGTGGAGATGGCCACATTAGTGTTTGTATAAATGATCAAGCCTACAAGGAAAATAAAAAACATTTTTTGAACTAAAATGATTTGGGTGAGTTTTTGTCATAAATTGGTGTGAAAGTGTTTGTTGAGAAATGAGTTTGTTTGTGTTTGCGTGAGCACAAATCCAAAATGTAGTTCTTACAGAGATGTGCACATCAGGGCAAAGTAGAAAAAGGTCCCAGACTGAGCAGAGGCAGAGGTTTGTGCTGGATGTGTCTGCACCACACAAACTGGAATTTAAGGCTTAACTTTCATAAACAGAATTAATTTTTGCTGTGTACGATGAGGACTGAAGTTAATCATGAAATGATTTTTTTTTTTTTTAATTATCTATTATTATATAATTTTTTTATGGCAGTGCATTTTTTTGTGCCTTAGGATGAAAGGTGTGACTAAAAATGTTTCATCTGCCGCTACACAAAAATTTTAAATCAAATAAAATCAATCATGATGCCAGTTTTTGACAAGCTCTGACTATCCACCACAAAAAAAAAAAAAAAAATCTGATTTGCATTTAAAAAGAAGAGGAAGAAGAAGAAGAAAAAAACATATTTTTTTTGTGATTTTTGCCATAATTTGAAACCAACTTTTAATCACAAAAACTGGAATTTAAGGGGTTAAATTTCATAAACAATATGAAATTTTATTATGTATGATAAGGACTGAAGTCAATCATTGTAAAGACACGACCGTCCCGGACACAGAGACTAAAGACACGACTGTCCCGGACACAGAGAGTAAAGACACGACTGTCCCGAACACAGAGAGTAAAGACACGACTGTCCCGGACACAGAGAGTAAAGACACGACTGTCCCGGACACAGAGAGTAAAGACACGACTGTCCTAAACACAGAGAGTAAAGACACGACTGTCCCGGACACAGAGAGTAAAGACACGACTGTCCCGGACACAGAGAGTAAAGACACGACTGTCTCAGACACAGAGAGTAAAGACACGACTGTCCTAAACACAGAGAGTAAAGACACGACTGTCCCGAACACAGAGAGTAAAGACACGACTGTCCCGGACACAGAGAGTAAAGACACGACTGTCCTAAACACAGAGAGTAAAGACACGACTGTCCCGAACACAGAGAGTAAAGACAGGACTGTCCCGGACACAGAGAGTAAAGACACGACTGTCCTAAACACAGAGAGTAAAGACACGACTGTCCCGAACACAGAGAGTAAAGACACGACTGTCCCGGACACAGAGAGTAAAGACACGACTGTCCCGGACACAGAGAGTAAAGACACGACTGTCCCGAACACAGAGAGTAAAGACACGACTGTCCTAAACACAGAGAGTAAAGACACGACTGTCCCGGACACAGAGAGTAAAGACACGACTGTCCCGGACACAGAGACTAAAGACACGACTGTCCCGGACACAGAGAGTAAAGACACGACTGTCCCGAACACAGAGAGTAAAGACACGACTGTCCCGGACACAGAGAGTAAAGACACGACTGTCCCGGACACAGAGAGTAAAGACACGACTGTCCCGGAACACAGAGAGTAAAGACAGGACTGTCCTAACACAGAGAGTAAAGACACGACTGTCCCGGACACAGAGAGTAAAGACAGGACTGTCCTAAACACAGAGAGTAAAGACACGACTGTCCCGGACACAGAGAGTAAAGACACGACTGTCCCGGACACAGAGAGTAAAGACACGACTGTCCCGGACACAGAGAGTAAAGACACGACTGTCCCGGACACAGAGAGTAAAGACACGACTGTCCTAAACACAGAGAGTAAAGACACGACTGTCCTAAACACAGAGAGTAAAGACACGACTGTCCCGGACACAGAGACTAAAGACACGACTGTCCCGGACACAGAGAGTAAAGACACGACTGTCCCGAACACAGAGAGTAAAGACACGACTGTCCCGGACACAGAGAGTAAAGACACGACTGTCCCGGACACAGAGAGTAAAGACACGACTGTCCCGGACACAGAGAGTAAAGACAGGACTGTCCTAAACACAGAGAGTAAAGACACGACTGTCCTAAACACAGAGAGTAAAGACACGACTGTCCTAAACACAGAGAGTAAAGACACGACTGTCCTGGACACAGAGAGTAAAGACACGACTGTCCTAAACACAGAGAGTAAAGACACGACTGTCCTAAACACAGAGAGTAAAGACACGACTGTCCCGGACACAGAGAGTAAAGACACGACTGTCCCGGACACAGAGACTAAAGACACGACTGTCCCGGACACAGAGAGTAAAGACACGACTGTCCCGAACACAGAGAGTAAAGACACGACTGTTGGAGTTTATTTTATTAAAACGTTAAGTACAAATGTGTACAGCAGTCTGTTAAATAATAAATAATGAGCAAAGCAACAAATGCCCTAAAAACCCTTCGTAATAACCACAGAAGCTTATTGTCACAGTGTTTTCAGTATGAGTTTTAGTGGCCATAATCAGCAGTGTCTTGTATTTATTTCTTTTCCTTTTTCCTTCATCGTATTCTGTATTGTTCTGCTTAAAAACTACTGCGTATTTTTCCAAAGTCTTTACTGAATAATAAGAAAGAATAAAGCACTTATAATAATGATGCACAATTAATCAAAATCGAAATGAAATTGCAACGTGAACTGTTGCAGTTATTTTGGTGATATAACGTCCTCTGCAGAAATATCCCATCTCCACTGGATCTTAATCTGTACACACTGCAAACAATCTATATCTACATATCTACATTAGTTAAAATGACTTGAATTCAGATTATTAATCTTAATTCGACCAATTTTCACAAGAATGGATTTATTTACTTAATAGGTAATTAATTATTCAACTGTCTGGGCAAAAAACTCTCTTCTTTTCCTTCTGTTGCGTTCCAATACAGAAATGTTAAATCATGTTAAAACATCACCACCAGATCCACCATTTTCTCAGTGCATTGTGGGAAATAATTCCTTATAATTCCATTGGATAACAGTGAGTGTAGCCCCGCCTCTCAGGGCTTTAAGAGGAAGAACCTGAGTTTTAGCCCTTTTTTGTAATGACACAAAAACTAAAATTTATTAAAATCGGTGTTTGGGTTAATCAGAGACCTATCCTGGCCCGGTAATTCCTGCACAAACAAAAAAGTACTTTGCATCTTTAAACAGTAAATAATGCATGTTTTATTTACAAATATGTTAGAATTATGTGAACAAACTAGCTTTAAGAGTTAAAAATATAAAAATTAATTCTCTTTTGCTCTGTATGACGATCAAACAAAAAAACAACAACATTTTTTTCTACATGTTCTATATTTTTAAATGTGACCCTGTGACCTAAAAGGGCTTTAAGAGGAAGAACATGATTTTTTTTAAAGGAGGCCTGTGAGTTAAAATGTTTACTGTGAAGAATTACTCATAATACTTAACTAATATATTGATATATGATGATATACGATGGTAAAATGAGTTATAACAGTAATACTTATATTAACATGTATCATAAGCATAAAAAGAAACTGCATTACACTGCATCTGTGTGTAATGGACCATACTTAGATGTAATTATAACGTATAATGTACAATATATGTCAGATATTGTATATACCGTATTTTCCGCACTATAAGGCGCACCTAAAAGCCTTTAATTTTCTCAAAAACCGACAGTGCGTCTTATAATCCGATGCGCCTTATTTATGGATCAATGTTGGTTAATTATGGCTACCGTATTCCGGGGGCGTCGCCGAAGTGACAGCGGTAAAAACGGTAAAGGGGAATTCCAGTCCCAGCTGTTCATGTGTGCCATAGGCGTGTTTATGGATCCTGCCGCAAAAGAACAAGGAGGCGTGGCCTTTGCTCCATCTCAGTAGAAGAGGTGCGACATTGAGGGGACAGAAAACTGAGCGCTCGAACGCTGTTCATGTAGCTTTGAACTGTTTTCAACGAGGGAGTTGTAAGAACGCTGGTTTGTATTCTGTTAATAAAGTTTGACTGACTGACTTATCTGACTGTTTTATTGACATTCCCTTTAGCGCAGCGCCATCTAGTGGATGCGCCTTATAATGCGGTGCGCCCTATATATGAAAACAGTTTTAAAATAGGCCATTAATTGAAGGTGCGCCTTATAATCCGATGCGCCTTATAGTGTGGAAAATACGGTAAATACATTGTTCTTTATAGTAGTAACCGTTCATTAGGATGAATGGGGGTGGGGTTAAATAAGTTTGTCTTCTTCCCGCTCCTTTTCCAGCTACAATAAAACACAAACTGTGAACACGTCTGAAATATATTTATAGATACTGTTATTCCGTTTGTTTGTTTGTTTTGTTTTTTCTACCCAGTGTGGGTATATTGTATAATACTGTACAATATATTTATATTTTCTATGTACAATATTTTTATTTTTTATGGTTCGAAATGAAGTAATCAAACAAAAAAACTGACCATTGATTTTACTAAATATA
Organism: Bostrychus sinensis; assembly: GCA_020698575.1. NCBI lineage: Eukaryota > Metazoa > Chordata > Actinopteri > Gobiiformes > Eleotridae > Bostrychus > Bostrychus sinensis. Next base: position 2,810,314 of record CM036258.1, read on the forward strand.
TCACAAATCTAATCGCAGGTGCAATATCTCCCAGAAAAATCATTATTAAATATTTATTCAAAATCCTTCAGCCCTAACTTATAACTTATGTTATATTTTAAACAAAAAACAGGATTAAAACATTTCGCTGACGTCAGATTTGGTGGCTCGTGCCCGTTTACCTTCTCGGTGTCGATGCCCTTGGACATGGACCAGGTGGAGACGATGTAGTCCATGACGCGCTCGCTCAGGCCTTTGGGGACCTGGTACAGCTTCAGGAAGTCCCGGACGTTGTTCAGCATCTCGTGGTAGCGGTTGGTGTTAGCGTACATCTGCTGGAAGATCGTCGTCACGTTTCCAAAGATGGTGGCGTAGAGCAGGGCTGGAGGAGAAAGGACAAAGTCAGGTGTTTCAGAAAAACACTTTCTGCTTTCTAATACAAATCTGTTCTTGTTGTGAAGGCTGAGGAAGAGAAAAGGTAAAACTATTTCCAGAGTCGCTGTCATAGAAACAGTTTGAGACTTTGACGCAGACTTTAGATTCAGATAAAGAAGTGGACAAAACCCAGCAAACATAGTCCTGGTTTAGACCTTGGTTTACTCCTGGTTTAGCCCTGGTTTGGTCCTGGTTTAGCCCTGGTTTAGCCCTGGTTTAGTCCTGGTTTAGTCCTGGTTTAGTCCTGGTTTAGTCCTGGTTTAGTCCTGGTTTAGCCCTGGTTTAGTCCTGGTTTACTCCTGGTTTAGACCTTGGTTTACTCCTGGTTTAGTCCTGGTTTACTCCTGGTTTAGTCCTGGTTTAGACCTTGGTTTACTCCTGGTTTAGCCCTGGTTTACTCCTGGTTTAGTCCTGGTTTAGTCCTGGTTTAGTCCTGGTTTAGTCCTGGTTTAGTCCCTGGTTTAGACCTTGGTTTACTTCTGGTTTAGTCCTGGTTTAGCCCTGGTTTACTCCTGGTTAAGTCCTGGTTTAGTACTGGTTTACTCCTGGTTTAGTCCTGGTTTAGCCCTGGTTTAGCCCTGGTTTAGTCCCTGGTTTAGTCCTGGTTTAGTCCTGGTTTAGCCCTGGTTTAGCCCTGGGTTAGCCCTGGTTTAGCCCTGGTTTAGTCCTGGTTTAGCCCTGGTTTAGCCCTGGGTTAGTCCTGGTTTAGTCCTGGTTTAGCCCTGGTTTAGTCCTGGTTTAGTCCTGGTTTAGTCCTGGTTTAGCCCTGGTTTAGTCCAGGTTTAGCCCGCCCTGGTTTAGTCCAGGTTTAGCCCTGGTTTACTCCTGGTTTAGTCCTGGTTTAGTCCTGGTTTAGTCCTGGTTTACTCCTGGTTTAGTCCTGGTTTAGTCCTGGTTTACTCCTGGTTTAGTCCTGGTTTAGTCCTGGTTTACTCCTGGTTTAGTCCTGGTTTAGCCCTGGTTTACTCCTGGTTTAGTCCTGGTTTACTCCTGGTTTACTCCTGGTTTAGCCCTGGTTTAGTCCTGGTTTAGTCCTGGTTTAGCCCTGGTTTAGCCCTGGTTTAGCCCTGGTTTAGTCCTGGTTTAGCCCTGGTTTAGCCCTGGGTTAGTCCTGGTTTAGTCCTGGTTTAGCCCTGGTTTACTCCTGGTTTAGCCCTGGTTTAGTCCTGGTTTAGTCCTGGTTTAGCCCTGGTTTACTCCTGGTTTAGTCCAGGTTTCGCCCTGGTTTAGTCCTTGTTTAGTCCTGGTTTAGTACTGGTTTAGTCCTGGTTTAGCCCTGGTTTAGTCCTGGTTTAGTCCTGGTTTAGCCCTGGTTTAGTCCAGGTTTAGCCCGCCCTGGTTTAGTCCAGGTTTAGCCCTGGTTTAGTCCTGATTTAGTCCTGGTTTAGCCCTGGTTTAGCCCTGGTTTAGTCCTGGTTTAGTCCTGGTTTAGTCCTGGTTTAGTCCTGGTTTCGTCCTGGTTTACTCCTGGTTTAGTCCTGGTTTAGTCCTGGTTTAGTCCTGGTTTAGTCCTGGTTTAGTCCTGGTTTAGTCCTGGTTTAGCCCTGGTTTAGCCCTGGTTTAGTCCTGGTTTAGTCCTGGTTTAGTCCTGGTTTAGTCCTGGTTTCGTCCTGGTTTCGTCCTGGTTTACTCCTGGTTTAGTCCTGGTTTAGCCCTGGTTTAGCCCTGGTTTACTCCTGGTTTAGTCCTGGTTTAGTCCTGGTTTAGTCCTGGTTTCGTCCTGGTTTACTCCTGGTTTAGTCCTGGTTTACTCCTGGTTTAGCCCTGGTTTAGCCCTGGTTTAGCCCTGGTTTAGCCCTGGTTTAGCCCTGGTTTAGTCCTGGTTTAGTCCTGATCCATTAAAAGCCATTATTCTTCCATTCTACAACACAATACTTAAGTCCAACCAAGTCTAGTCCAGTTAGTCCTTCTTCTAGATCCAAGTCTAGACCACATTTCTGGACTAACAAGACTTTAAACCAAACCCAGTCCTGTCCCAAACCCTCTGCATCCATCTGAGCTGCACTTGTCCCAAACAACAGCAGTGTTTCTCAGTAAATAAGCACAGCCCCCTCTCTTCCTCGCTGGCCCGGTGTGAAGTCTGCTGCAGTAAGAATAATTGGGGACCTTTAGCTCTAAACGGGGCGGTTTCTCCACACTCCCCTCTCAGATCAAGTTATTATCTCCACATTAGGTTAAACAAATGGCTGTTTATGGACCAGAGCGCAGAGAAAATGAGGTTTTAAATAAATAAACGTGTGACAAACGCGCGTGACCTCCCAGTGGAGAAAGGAATTATACTGAGAGCAAGATGGAGCCCTGTAGAGATTTTAACAGGAGGATACAGGGACGTTTAGTCTTGGTTTGGTCCAAGTTTAGTCCTGGTTTAGTCTTCATTTAGTCCCAAGTGGTCAAGTCCTGGTTAACTCCTGGTTTAGTCTGGGCTTAGGCCTGGTTTTGGTCCTGATTTAATCATAGTTTAGCTCTGTTATGTTTATTCTCAGCACTGAACCATGACTACAAAAGAAAACTCTAGTGACAGTGTGGTTTACTGGTCATAAATCAGAAATCAGAAATGTGTGTAAAGTAAAGAAAGTGTGTTACAGTGGCCTTGTGGACGCATGTGATGCACTGAATACAGAGCAGAGGAACAAAAGGATTCTGTATATGATGTATGTTTGTAAAGATCTTGTGGTAAAGTTCAGTTTTTGGAGGGATGGGGTGCAGAGATCAAATACTGTTCATGTGTCTCATTTCTCCTTTTGTTTAACCCCCAGTTCACACCAAAGCAGCAGCGTCAGAAGTGAGTGAGCTGTTTTCTGTTTTAATCAATCTGACACTGGGGACGTCTTACGAACGACTCGCCGCGACGCTACGCTCAAATTAGGTTGGAGTTCTATTTTTTGAGCGTCTACGCGGCGATCTGCAGAGCTACAGCCGGGAAACAGGAAAATAAACTTCCGCTACACTTTCAAAATAAAGGCTCACTGAAAACAGCGGTGATGTAAACACTATGCACTGAGAAGATGATTCTTGAGGAGAAATTAATGTAATTTGCAACACTAAGCAGGCATTTTACAAAGACAACCTGCAGAAGTAGAAGCTACAGGGCTCTGTAAAGACAACTTTCTGTTCAGACGGCGAGTCGTCTGTAAAACTCAGGGGGGAGAGCGTTACAGCAGCAGCTCTGACGCCATCGGTGAGAATTGACGATTTTAAACAGTACGCATGTAAAACGACTGCTGCTGCGACGCTTTCGAGACATTTTCGGTGTGAATTCAGGGTAACAAATGATGCATTTAAATCTATTCATTAATTTATGAAAAGGTTACAGGCACATACTGCTCCCGGTGAGATTTTCTACAGCGTTAACAAAAATACGATCAGTCACAGGTAAATTAGCCGACTGCTGCATGGTCACAGAGGTTTAAGGCTGAAATGATCAGAAGGAGTCCGGTGACAGTGTCTGGGCTTTAGAAACGCACAGGAGCACTTCCTGGTTTCACGTTTCTACGTAGAGCTGTGAGACTGAGCGTTTTCAGCTCTGGAGAAGGGCAGCGCCTCAGCATACAGGATTACTCAAACAGAAAACTACTGCAGCTCTGTTTTTGAGTTTAAAAGAGTAGAAAAGTGGATTTAGCAGAATATATTAAACCTTCCATTTGCCGCCAGTGTAGACTCATGGTTCTAACTCGGAGCTTAGTTTAAGGTCAGTTTTAAACTTCAGTCGGTGGATTTTGATGTTAGAAAATATGGATGATAAGAAAATAATTGTATTTATTTTCCTGTGCCCTTTAGTACAAGTGTAAACTCATTAAACTGGGCTTCTTTTTGCCTAAGCAGAGAAATAACCTCATGGCGCTGTGACATAAACGCTTCATATTTAATGGTCACTATTGGCTGTATAGACTCACAATAGACCATTTTTTTCCACTCTGTCCCCAAAAGAATCATTTAATTGTCATGCTGTATTATTTTCTACTTGTTAGCAGCCAGCTCTGTGCTAAGATCCAATATTAACTCTGTATGTATCGAGCTCTTCTGTATCTCTGAATCATTCATTACCGCTTCTCGTCAAACCGTTTTCATGCTTTCCCTTTAACGTGACGAGCTCTTCTGTTGTCTCCTCCAACGTTCGTCCCTGGGGTTAAGCAGGAAATGAAGGAAAATGCTAAATATCTGGGATGAAAAGGTGCGAGGACCAGAGGTGAAACATGAGAATCGTGAGAGAAAGAGAGCGCAGTGTGATCTCTGATGAGGCGTGGACCAATCACTTCTGTCCAACGCGCCTGAACAGAAACCTCAGAGGAGAGTTAATTCAATGGAAAAACTCGTCTCGGGCTAAATTCAATTAGAGACAAAGTGGAGGAACTGGGACTTTATCAGAATTAGACTTTAGAAAGGTTGAGGCGCAGCTGAAGGTGAAGGACAGGAGATGTCAGTCCATCTAACTCTTACTTTGGTTCATGTCTGTTGTAAATTAAGGCGTATCCACACCTGCCTTCTTTGGTTCGGTTAAAACGGACCAGCGTTCGTTTCCAACGTTAGTCCGGACCAAGTGTGCAGGTGTGAACGCACTCATGCAAAATCAGGTCTGGACCAAACAAGCGGAGCGAGACTCGTGTGAAGAGGACGTCTCACTCCGCTTCCAAACGGACTCTGGTACGGTTCACTTACGGTGTGAATATGAACCGGCCCTGATCCGGTCCAGCTACAAACGTCACCAGCCTTTTTGGAGTTAACGAGCCACTGTAGCCGGGCATTATGGGAAATAAAACAGCAGTGGGAGTCACGCAAAAAGCCACGAGCCATGGACAAACTTAGCACAGTGAAGATACAGTGCTTCTTTGATATCTGCACTTAGAGCCGACCTGTTCTGTGGTTTTCTTCTCAGCACCGCGGCTGTGGGTCTCCTCACCTGCAGCCGGCTCACACCACGCCTTTGCAAAAGTGCGTGGTGAAACTGACTTCAAATCAGCTGCTCTTGACATTTGAAATGTTTTTCACAGAATTGTAGCTGTGAAATCAGAATAAATATGTGTTTTCCTTGTGTTCTGTCTTTGCGTTGCCCCGCCCTCATCATTTCTGGCCAATGGGTGCAGCGATCGTCACACACATGCTTCTGTTTACAAACTGTAGTCCACTTGCAAAAAGTGCAATGAGAATACATCCGAAACAAACGAAAAAAATTAAGTCCGGACTCGATCTGGACCAAAGAAGCAAACCAACGGATTTTCCTGGTGTGAATATGCCCTGAAAAACAAATTAGTTATCTATGGATTATATTATCAATATTATTATTTTTTATTGTGTACTTTATAATTGAAGTGCTCTTTTAAACTCTGAAAACCAAAACTAACAAACTAATTATTGAAAATATGTCACTAGTGAGAGTAATGCTGGTTATTATTCCAGTGAATAATAAGCTCCATAATGTAGTTTGTGCAGGACATTTACATCTGCTGATATTTATTTAACAGTCCAGACACATTTATAGTTGTAAACCTCTTCAGAGATGGAGGGTCTGTTTAGTTTAGTGTAGTATTGTTTGTGTCTGATTCTGTGTTTATGTTTGATTAACTGTTTGTGAAGCAGGGCTGGGCTATAGAAATAAAACTGCATTAAATTCCTTTATTTAATACAGTTCAAATGCAGTTATTACAGTCTGAGTGTGTGTGACAACAGCGTAGCTCTGTATTTGTCAGTGCTGCCTTTCTTTCTTACAGCATTTGTGTTCGGCATGTTTTGTTTTGTTACCAAATCATCGCGCTTTCATTTGATCCCTTATTCAAGTCCCATTTGCCTCAAGTTTTCAGTTTCTAACGTCAAAAATGCCTCCGGACAGCAGCCTGTAATGAAGTGGACGAAGCCATTTTAACACATTACTCAGAGTTAAACAAACCCACGCGTTTCCCCAGCGCACAGTGAGTTAGCTTCTGTCAGAGTCGACTCTTTGCAGCCTGGCAGCTTACGACTAGGACTATGACTTACTTCATTGATAGATCATCTTTGCAACGTTCTGATTATTTGCTTTTCTGGATCAATTGAGACTCTTTTAAAAGACACACATGATGCATTAAAAAAATTATTATTTTTCTGCACTTAGTATTTGAAACAGCTGAATTGAACACATTAAATACACAAGTTCAAATTGTAACACCCAAGTAATAAGTAATAAAAATATAAACACAAGCAGCGATGATAGACCCTCGTCTGTTGCGCCCAGTGCTGGTGCAGATTTGCCAAAAATTGCCAAAAATTGTAGATGCTCTTAAAAAAATCCAACAAATGTGTCATACTTCATAGGATTACACTGTAACTGAAGTGGAATATAATTTCTGACATCGCTGTGCCTAAACAAATGAAGGCAGGCAACACTCTCACTACACCCTGCACCATTCTTGTTTCTAAAAACTTGCTGGACTCCTCATCCTGAAGTCTACAGAAGTCCTTTTGAGGTTAAAACGTGTAAACAAAGAGTTTTCTGCCTCCGGTCCAAACCAAACACCAGGATCGTTATCACTGCCCTGGCACTGTTTGCCGACCCTGAAATACCAGCAGTGATCAAACATTAGATATTAGGATCAGCTTTCCTAAATCTTTAAAGCCCCCAAGTGTAAACGCCCTCTGCCCTTTCACCTTTGACCCCATTTGTCCGCGCCACTCCCTGACCTCCTCTCGCTGTTTTATCGATCGATTATCTCAGCTCATATCTGGACTGTGGATAAACACAGCCCGTTGTTTACCGTTGCGGTGCTGGATGACGGCCGCGGTCCTCCCTGACTTCATTAAACAGTGCAACCCCAGATCTGGGACCTCGGGGCGGGCACAGGGGACCGGACAGAGAGCGGCCCCCGGAGGTCTTATTACCTCCAGAGCTGCGGTCCAGAGAGTACGGCTTATTTACACCGAGTTTAATCCCCTTTAGTGAAGAGGCACACTCAAAACACGCCGCGAAAACAACAGGCTGCCGGATACTGTTACAGACTCAGGATCTGGAGGCTCAGGCCAAGCCGGGGTGTGAGGGACTGAAGAGGAATACAATTCAAAATGGAGGAACAGAATATCTTGCATGCAATCTGTAGAGTAGGACTGCAACAACTAATCGTTAACTAATTTAGTAATCGAATAATCGCCAACTGGGATATTTAACAGACTCTGACACAGGCCATGTTCTGTGAGAGAAGGTTTTGTTACCTACACAGAGCAGTAAACGTTAAAAACAATGCACATTTTGGGCCATATTTACTAAGACGGGTGCTAAACTGCGAGTGCAGTGAGAAAATATTCGGCCGCTATTAATGTTCGTGTTGCGCGTGAATTACTAAGACAAACTGCGTGGTGGTGCCAGGTGCAAACAGATGGGGCGGAGCTATTTAAACGGCATCATTGCGTGTATTGTTTTGCGTCATGGAAGGTGCAGAAGTGGAACACAAACGGAAGCAAAAATTTAACTAAGAAGAGCTGAAAGTGCTGGTGAATAATTTTTTTCATCCGTCATGGCAAATAGATCTGCAAACTCTAACCCTATGTATTTGTTCATTTCTTCTCCTTCGTCTCACACGAATCACAGCAGCCATCTGTGCAAAAGATTAGCACGTCCTTCTCCAACGTGCTAAATTTATACGCTATTTTCACACAAAAGTCATGGTGAGCCTTGATAAATAATATTGCGGGCGGTAAATGAATGAATTTGCATTTTCTCCGCCTTCCATTTTGCGCACTCTGGGAAGAACGCCTCAGTTTACAGATTCATTAGGTCACAGGAGCAAAATCTGCTCTGCGTTCGCTCTGCTCCTGTAAGACTCGCAAATCTCAACTGCGTCTGGGTTTGTTCCAATTTTAGCGCATCTTATTCAGTTAGCGTGCACGCAAACCTTTGATAAATCTGGCCCATTGTGTTTTTGATTAAAAATATCATATATGTATTACAGATGATATTTGATGTATATATGCTGGATATAAACATCTTCAAGAAGCTTGTAGCTTTGTCTGATTTAATTTTGTAAAATTTAAGTGATTTTTGGTAGCATTATAACCAATTTTTAACAAAAACTATAAAACACCTCAAGTTTTTAACCATTTTACTCACAGTTCTCTTTCTGATTATTAATTGACTAATCGAAAAAGTAATCGACAGATTAATCGATTATCAAAATAATCGTTAGTTGCAGCCCTGCTGTAGAGTCAACATCAAACTCGGAGAACGTAACATTTAAAGCAGCTATTTTATGCTTTTTAAATTTCTTTTTAAACGAGTCTCCTCTAGAACAGTATCTTTAAAAAACATTATGTGACTAAAAGAGAACGTTTTTAAGTAAAGAAACAGGTGAAAAGACCAGCAGAGGGCAGCAAAGAATACATTTTCATTTGCTTAAACTTTTTGTATGATGCCATTTTACTGCAAATCTGTGGAAACAGAGCTGTAGACCTTTTTTTTTTTTTAATGGATAAATGGATGAGAGCAGACTGGATGTAGAGGGCTTGTTGTTGATTGGTCAGTGCTTCCTAGAGTGAAACCGAGCGTTCTGAGGCCTCTGAAACTCCGGAGAATACAGTAAAACTCAAACCGCCGTGAATGAAACAGAACACAACTCCAGGTCTGTTTCTGACGAGGGAACAACTTTATAACATGGGAGAAAGCTCAGAAACGTTAATTTTGCAGAACAGAACATTTTTAATGACCATGCAAGATAGAACCAAGACCAATCACAGAAAGCTGCTGAAATATCCAACTCAATTCACATTTTAAGTTCTGGTTTAGTCCTAGGTTTAGTTGAGACGATAAATAATTTAGTCCATGTTTGGTGTTTGTTTTAGCTTAGTTAGGTTGCTCTCAATTTAAATAGATCAAGGTGGTGAAGGACAAAACCAGTGCAGTATAAGAAAGACAGATGTACAATCCAAGCAGTCCTGGTTTTAAATCCGTCCTGTTATAAGCCTGGTTTACTCCCAGCTTGAGTTTAGGGATCTGTCCTGCCTTTCTCCAAATACTGCTTTTGGTTAATTAGTTCTCAGGTACATTAGTCGTACTGAAACCAGACAATATAAGTGAACAAATACAAAAAAGTACAAGGCAGTGCTTCAGGATATTTTAGAATAAGGCTGCACAATATATCGCAAAATTATCGTTATTGCAATATCAGCATAGAATCTAAATATATCACAATAACGCTGTGGTCTTCCATCTGACAGAGATTTACACTGAAGAATCATTTTCCACCAGAGCCTTAAAAGAACATGTGTTGTGACTAAATAAAAATGTTTAAAAAGTCCAGTTTTAGCAGTAATTCAATTAATTTAGTCACAGCTTAGCCTTGTTTTATTCCTGGTTTAGTCTGTGTTAAGTTTTGATTTTGTGGCTGTTTTGACTTGTAAATACAGGAACTTACATTTTTGTGAAATGTAGTGAATTTAACTTACTATGTTCCAAAAGTAGGCTCTATTTTCAAATATGGCAATAATATTGTTATCGCAATTTTCAACATAGTTATCGAATATCGCATGTTTTCTCCATATCCTGCAGCCCTATTTTAGAACAATAAAAATCACTTCGCAACTAGTTGTTTTTTCAATTTCAGAGACTTGGGCTTTCCAGCTCAGACGTAACTAGGCCTATTTTACATTCACTGGACAAAATGTATTAAAACTTTCTGCCAGGAGTCCAGAAATTATATTTAATTAAACTTGTCCCCAGTGTTTAGGGCCTCTGAAATCCATTAGTATCTCTGTCGTACGTATTTCCATTCGAACAAAAGCTCCAATTCTCCGTGGAGCAGTATTATCTTTCCCTCAGTTACACCAGAGAATATCCATATTTCATGTATTTTTCATGTGTTTTACATGAGGCGAGGAGACTGCTGAGGGGTTTGTGACTGCATTTTCATAATTACTGCAGTGACGCTTTAGAAAATGGGTTAAAAACAATAGAGTTTTACTGCACAACAAGATATTAAACTGTAATGGAGAATATCCTTGACTCCATTTTTAAATATCTTTGGTTTATGGATTTGTAATTAAAACAGAAATGAACAACAACTAAGAAATAAATAAACCAGGAATAAAAAGAAGTAAATGTGGGACTAAAGCAAGATCAAACCCAAGGATGAGCCAACATACTTACAGTTTTAACTTTGAAAACGTCTCTGTCTTCTGTCGAAACGTTTTTTTGCCGTCTCTAAATGAGTAATATGATTTTGTAGTAACAGTACTTCTGAATACAGGTCTGAGTACTCCTTCCACCTCTGTGTAACTGATGGGAATGTGAGTGAGCTTTGGTCTTGTCCTGATTTGGAAAGTCAAAGTCAGACTAAAGGTCGCAGTCTGTCTCTGTCACCTGACTCCAGACCGAGTCCTGAACCAGATCTGCCCCAAGGACTTAATGTAGACCTGCTGAAACCGTAGTCTTCTGCTCCAGGACCGGAATTATATAATGACTTTAACAGTGGCTTCTAATTCATTTTAAAATATTACATAGACTATACTATTCTAACTCTAAATTGCATAAGAGTTTTTCTAATATTCCTCCCAACTTTATAAAGTGTGGAGGCGACTTTAGCTCAGTTTCATTTATTGTCAAAAACTGTTGCCATTTTGGTCTGGAATATTTGGTGTTCGATCAAAGATATTTAAGTGCCCATTCAATCCAGATCCAGAAACAATTATTTTATCAGAAAAAGTTACAAAATTAAACTTCTTCCAACAACTATTAATCTCATACTGCCTCATAGTAGCAAAAAAATTAATACTGAGATTCTGGAAAAAGGAAGAAGCTCCATCTTTAAAATTATGGGTACAAGAAATTTCTGAGATACTTCACTTGGAGCGCATACGGTACATGATAAATGATAAGCTAATGGCTTTTGAAAAGATATGGCTACCATTTACTGCATGAGCTTGAAGGCAAAACTGTTTGAATCAATGGGTGATGTCTGGGTGAGGGCAAAATGGATGGGAAGGGGATGTAACTGTTTTTTGTTTTGTTTTCTTTTGTTTTGTTCTTGTTTGTTGTTTTTTGTGTTGGTTTTTGTCTGCTTATGTATTTGTTGGGTTGTGTTTGGGAGTTTGGAAGAATGCCTAACAAATTACAGCTCCTAATTAACAGATTTAAATCCTAATGTTGGTTCAGTTGTAGCAAAAACAAAATGTGCCTTGTTCCAATGATAAACACGTTTTAAGTAGAAAGAATGTAAATTATGCACCGTCTCTGAATAATTGCCAGCTTTGTGAATGATTGGTATCAATCTGTGATGTTCAGAACAAACATTACAGGCGTCTTAAGGCTTAAAAACCCCTCTCTCCCGCTCCTTGAACCACCAGCTCATCATGGTGGAGAAGAATACGTGCAGTGATCTTAGGAGCGATCTCCCACAGCAAACAGATCTCAGGTCTGACGTCAGTACCGAGATCCTTCTGGACTGGCATTACCAAGGCTGCTGTGGGCCGAGGCCAGACCGGTGCTGTGCCACCTGAGCGACAGTCAAAGGCCAGCGCCTCGACTGGCAAAAAGCACAAGCAGAGAAAATCTGGTCATCAGGACATGAAGAGAGGGCTGAGCTGTCACCGGATCTCCACCTGGCGCTGGCCGGACACAAACTCACTGGCCCCTGTTTAACAAACTTATGTAGGAGCACAGCCAGAGCCACACAAGTTTTGGAATTGATCAAAAAGTTTGAGCGTAGGTCCCGGGGCAAGCGCTGCTCAGGCAGAGCCTTTACATTGTTTTATATTGTTTTAACTGTCAGCACCTTGTGGAAATTTATTTATATTATTATGTGCCATAATTATTTAATTTTACTTGAAGCACCTATTCACAATGCACACTCTTTACTTATGGTACTTTGAATATCCATACTCTGTCAGACTGTATACTGTACATATTTATTATAGTGTATTTAATTGCTTATAATCTAATTTAGTTTATTTAGCTCTGCTTGTAGTTTAGTTTTTAGTTAATTATCTTTGTCCAGACTGGTCTCTGATACACTTTGTCCTCTTGTGTGATACTGCTAACTGTACTGATGCTACTGCTAACTGTACTGATGCTGTTGCAACAATGCAATTTCCCCACTGAGGGACTAATAAAGGTTTTTCTTAATTCTTATTCTTACATCTCCTGTATTTAACTAAACAAAGCCATTCAGAGCTGTGGTCGTTACATCTTGTACAGTGACTCGTACCTCACTCATGACCTCACTGTTTACTGTTGCTCACATCGCCATCTCCACCACCTGCACTCAGGGACTGCCATGGTCAAAGTAACCCAACCTACTGAGCTACCACTCAGCAACAACACAGAGACTGTTTAAGCCCACTGCAGAAAAGAAACACAGGAAATGGACTTCAGGAAAAGACACTTACTTCAACACATGCTTTGTAGCTGGAAGGAGAACAACTTTACACACTTGACTTGTAGCTCGTATGAACAAAAATGCTAACACTCCTCATTCATTTAAACAATGACATGATGCAGACTAATTACTGGAGCAGGTAACGTCTTTCTGGCAGATCACAGAGAAGTCAGACCACAACAAGCCCCGTCTCATTAAAAAAGACAGAAGTGAGCAGGTTAAATAACATTAGACCAGAGTTCAGATTAAAGAGGAGAGGAGAGAGAGGACACTTGTGTGTGATCCTGAAATGATCTCCAAATATTATTTATTATCTTTGCTTCCCCTCCTTGTCTCTGTGCCGTTCTCTCTGTGAGCAGACGGAGACAGAGCTGGACACCTCCTCTGCTCCCGGTGTGGATCTGTCTCCTCTGAGGAGCTGCCTCGGCGACGCCTGTTCATCTTTCATGAAGTAAAAGAAAAGGAGTAGAATTTGGGAACTACATGAGAGCAGGGCGGCCTCGGAGAAAACCCTGCACTCAGACAAAGCTGAAATCCACCCACATTTATCCTTTGTGGATGTCCAGCCCTGGTTTCAGTTTGCCAGAAAGAAGGAAACTGAAAATGTTCTGTGCTGCCATAGACAAGTGTGATTGAATGCACATTTTTTTATGCATTAAAATAATTTGTATGTAAATAACATGTTAAAGCCCCAGCCCTATTAAAAATATTGTACACACATACATTTGCACTCACAGAATTAAAACGTATTCATGAAATTTGCCATATTTGGTGTGAAAACTGCAGAGCAACACAGCAGTGTCTTTGGCCTCTAGTTACTGTTTACCAAAATCCCCCAGATGCAAACCTCTCAAAAAATATTCCTCACTTTAGTCAGACTTTTTGTACACACCATTTTAAAATTTCACTTCATGTTTTATGCAAACGCAGCACTTTTCCTCTTCAGTCTTGTCTCCTGTCGCTGTTTGTCAAACATTCCCGTTCTTTCTCTAACGTTAGCACTTTTCTGTCCAGTTAGTGCGTTCTCTGAGGTCAGACTCCAGGCGGTTTGTTGTTTACTGAAGACCATAAACACCTCGTCTGCTCCGTCTTCCGAGTGTTTGCTTCTCTCTGTGCCTGTTTGCTTAGCGCTGACATGTCGCAGATCCTTGTGCAGCAGATTACTGTCCTCCTCGTTTACATAATTCAAGGCCGAAGTCTGTTTAAAGTTTCACCGAACGAGCTGAGGAGACGGAGACAGAGGTGAGGAAAGAGGATAGGATACAGTCTACAGAGGACACAGACTAAACAGGACCAACACAGTGCAAGAGATACCTAAAGGATACTGTCTGTAGGTGTGTATTTTTGGAATAATTCTGACATTTTTTATTCAACAAACCAGAGAAGGAGAAGTCGAGATGTTGGGCTCATTTTTGAGTACTTGGGACTTGACTCAAAGCTTTATCAGTAAGCGTTAGTCTGAATAAAACTCAACCTTAAAATCAACATCCTGATTATGTGATTAAAAGTAGATTCACTCCTGCATGTTTACAGACCAGTCTGTTCAGGGTCGGATCCAGAGAATAAATCTTGGGGTGGCAAGGAGGATAATGGATAATTTATAAGAATAACACATTACTGCTAACATTTAAACTACAGTGTACAGGAACTACAGAGAATGTGCCCAAAAAACTAGGATAATTGGGCTAAAAAGGCAATTAGGAAGACATTTAGTTGCATATAAAACAGAGCAGAGCATAGGTTTCATTCATTTAATTTCCACATTGTTAGAAAAAGTCTAAAATGGCAGCGTTAGTCCATTGCGGCTGAATATAATGAGTAACGTTCAGCAAAATGTCTCGCGAATTTGTCCAGAGCAAAAGCTTTTGTGCATTTCTAATCAATATGAAGTAAAACTGAACTTAATAAACTGCTGTATTGTTATGTTTAAGTTTTTTTTTTTTATTTAATATGGGACAGTGCACATTAATTAATATGTGTTCATCAGTTCAGCTGTAAATGTGCCAGAGTTAGCCAAACAAGCTAATTTTCATCTGTAGTCCCATTGGCAAAGAAAAAGGACATAAACAATCATTACACAGGACACAAAGACAAAAGTCAATGAGATATCAGAACAGATGAGTAAAAATTAGAACCTGCTAAAAACACAGGGTACATGAAGCACAGATTAGACTGAACAACAACAGACAACAGTCTCTCCAGTAAGAAGGTTAGTAACAAAACTGTTTAATCGATCTGTTAAAGATGTTAAGAGATGTTATGTTTCTCAGTTCTGAAGGAGTGTGAAGCTTGTACTGAAAAAGTCAACGAAGATTGTCCAAATGCTGTTTTTCTGAATGGAATTTTGCAATCTCCTCTGCGAGATACGGAAGCGTATTACGTTCACCTGGAAAAAAAAAGTTTCTGTTTTAATGAGCTAAGTTAGTTCTGTTTTTATGAGAAAAGTTCTGTTTTTATGAGTAAAATTTGTTCTGTTTTTAGGAGAAAAGTTCTGTTTTTAGTTTAGTTTAGTTTAGCCTTTATTTGAAGGGACAATGTACAGAGACATTAAGCTCATAAAAACAGAGATGTTCCGCACCAGATTATAGCTAAATAGCTAGTTTCCATCTGTAGTCCCTGATTTACATGAATAAAAATACAATGCAATTACACTCAATCACAGTAAAAGCAGTAGTTCATAGACTCATTCACACACAGACCTAACCTCATCTCAGTCAACATTATTTACAGGAACATTCATCTTAAAAAAGGCGCATTACCAAGCTCAATTTAAACAACTACAAATAACAATAAGTATTCCTGTGGAGAAGGAATTACACTGGTAAAGTCCACAATCTACATTTATATATTACACAGAAGCAGAAACAAGAAGGTGCTGTGTATGTTTGAGTATAAATAACTTTGGTTTTTATGACAAAAGTAAATTCATGTCCATCACAACCAGTAAACGTTTAGCTCGTATTGAAGAGTTGCTCGCTAAAGAAAGAGCGTAAATGTCCCAACTACTTGGTTTAATACGGTTTTATTTTACTCTAGGCTTGAGACACTGGAGACTCTGCTTTCGTTAAGTAATATTGACGTATAATCATTAGTTTGTCGACTCTGCGCAGACATCTCAGGTCTTTGCCATTGACTTTGAATTCCTCTCCCCCCAAAAGTGGAACAAGATAATAAGGACCATTATCCACATAAAAACATACAATTATTTTACTCGGAAAAACAGGATTTTTTCTCTCATAAAAACAGAATTAACTTTACTCATAAAATCAAAACTTTTCTCATAAAAACAGAACTAACTTTGCTCATTAAAACAGAAACTTTTTTTTTCAGGTGAACGCAATACGCTTCCGTAGCGAGACGACCGGGTACTTATGTTTAAATTTAACTGAATGAACTCCATTAATTATGTTTATCATTTAACATTTATCTCCAACAACAATAATATAACATAAAATACAATACAAAGAAGACGTAATGAACCTACTAAACCCTGAGTCTAACTGGAACAGGACTGGGGCACGAGTTAAAGATCTGCGCCAAAGTCCTGACCCGAACAGAAATGGCCCAGGACTAACGAGCTGAAGGAGTGGCCATTCTGTCCCAGGACAAACACAACAGTCCAATTAAAGGCAGACACTTCAGGCAAAACACTTTTTTTCCAGTGTTGAGGTTTTGTGCCAGTTTGCTCCAGAACATGACGTCAGAATTACACATTATGGTGCTTATTTTAATACATTTACTCACTGATATCCATGGATTTCTGTCTGGATTATTAACTTCAAAGTCAGAGTCAGAAATCTACTACTACCTCTACTACTGCTGCTGCTCTGAGTCAAACATCTCCACTTCAGTCGCAAGCTTTTACAGAAGGATTTGTTGATATATAATTTCTAGCCTGATTTATTTGTCAAATTTGTCAAAAACAAGGAGACTTTTTATGGCTATTGTCAGTATTTTCTAGTTTATTGAAAGACGAAATCAGAACTCCATAATCCACTCTGTAAAAGCTTTTTGGAACACGTCAACAACATTAATCAACAATTTTAAACCTGGCTCTTTTTCTCTAGATCTACTGGAGAAGTTTCACATTGACAATTCACAATTTGTTGGTTTTGTCCTGGGTCTAGATGTATTTTTGTCCTGGTTTAGTTTGAAAGTTTCTCCTCTAAAAACATCAGAACTGGCCCCAAAAACTCAAAATCTTTTCATCCCGTCCCTCTTCACTCTTCTGTCACTCATATTTTCACATAATCCAACATAATTCCTTTGTATTTAATAACCATCTCTCTCTGTGAGGCTCTTCTTCAAATAATGGCTCCATGAACAGAAGGATAAATAGAGTGGTCGTACATTTGTTTGGCAAGGTGCAGGATTTTTGAAGCCTGTTTGAGGCTCAGCAGAAGGCAGTTTCAACAAATATTGGTGATGTTTTTGACCAAATAAGCATTAAATAGCCTTTTATTCTAGAATTGCACCCAGTTGCAGACACTTTACAGCAAACAGAGAATAGTTTCCCAGTGTTCCCAACTCTTTTCATCCAATCAGACGAGAGAATGGCTGAGGATATATGCTACATGTACAAAAGTCAGTATAATGTCTCACAGTATTATAAGAACATAATTAGTTAAAATTACTTGAATTCAGATTATTAACCTTGATTTGAGTAATTTTTTATTAAATTAGATTTATTTACTAATATGTCTAGATGATTTGACTTGTTTCAAATTATTTCTGTCTTAATTTTAAACCATTTTTACTTATTTCAAGCAAAATTATCTGCCAATGGGGTAAATGGAATCTTCCACGGATTGTCCATAACGAACACCATGTTCAAGCACAAGGGTGTCCATCAGTGCACGTGGCACCAGGGCACCCTAGGCTGGAGGTCGATGATCGACTTTGTAGTCGTGTCATCTGACCTTCGGCCGTGTGTCTTGGACACTCGGGTGAAGAGAGGGGCTGAGCTGTCAACTGATCACCACCTGGTGGTGAGTTGGATCCGCTGGCGGAGGAGGAGGCTGGACAGACTCGGCAGACCCAAACGTATTGTGAGGGTCTGTTGGGAACGTCTGGCTGAGCCTCCTGTCAGGGGGGTCTTCAACTCCCACCTCCGGGAGAGCTTCAACCAGATCTTGGGGGAAGTTGGAGACATTGAGTCCGAGTGGACCATGTTCTCCACCTCTATTGTCAATGCAGCCATCAGGAGCTGTGGCCGTAAGGTCTCTGGTGCCTGTTGTGGCGGCAAGCCCCGAACCCGGTGGTGGACACCGGAAGTAAGGGATGCCGTCAGGCTGAAGAAGGAGTCCTATCGAGCCTGGCTGGCTTGTGGGACTCCCGAGGCAGCCGACGGGTACCAGCAGGCCAAGCGTGCGGCGGCCCGGGCGGTTGTGGAGGCAAAAACTCGGGTCTGGGAGGAGTTCGGGGAGGCCATGGAGGAGGACTATCGGTCGGCCTCAAAGAGATTCTGGCAAACCGTCCGCCGCCTCAGGAGGGGGAAGCAGTTCTTCACCAACACCGTTTACAGTGAGGGTGGGGAGCTGTTGACCTCGACTGGGTATGTTGTCGGGCGGTGGAAGGAATACTTTGAGGATCTCCTCAATCCCACCGACACGTCTTCCGTTGAGGAAGCAGAGGTTGGGGACTCGGAGGAGGATTCATCCATCACCCAAGCTGAAGTCACCGAGGTGGTTAAAAAGCTCCTCGGTGGCAAGGCACCGGGTGTGGATGAGATTCGCCCTGAGTACCTCAAGTCTCTGGATGTTGTGGGGCTGTCGTGGCTGACACGTCTCTGCAGCATCGCGTGGCGGTCGGGGACAGTGCCTCTGGACTGGCAGACCGGGGTGGTGGTCCCTTTTTTCAAGAAGGGGGACCGGAGAGTGTGTTCCAACTACAGGGGGATCACACTTCTCAGCCTCGCCGGGAAAGTCTATTCCAGGGTACTGGAGAGGAGAATTCGGCCGATAGTCGAACCTCGGATTCAGGAGGAACAATGCGGTTTTCGTCCTGGCCGTGGAACAGTGGACCAGCTCTACTCCCTCTATCGGGTGCTCGAGGGTTCATGGGAGTTCGCCCAACCAGTCCACATGTGCTTTGTGGACCTGGAGAAGGCGTTCGACCGTGTCCCTCGTAGCGTCCTTTGGGGGGTGCTCTGGGAGTATGGGGTCCGAGGCCCTTTGTTAAGGGCTGTCCGGTCCCTGTATGACCGGAGCAGGAGTTTGGTTCGCATTGCCAGTTGTAAGTCGGACCTGTTTCCGGTGCATGTTGGACTCCGGCAGGGCTGCCCTTTGTCACCGGTTCTGTTCATAATTTTTATGGAGAGAATTTCTAGGCGCAGCCAGGGGCCGGAGGGAGTCTGGTTTGGGAACCACAGGATTTCATCTCTGCTTTTTGCGGATGATGTTGTCCTGTTGGCTTCATCAAACCAAGACCTTCAGTGTGCACTGGGGCGGTTTGCAGCCGAGTGTGAAGCGGCTGGGATGAGAATCAGCACCTCCAAGTCCGAGGCCATGGTTCTCGACCGGAAAAGGGTGGTTTGCCCTCTCCAGGTTGGAGGAGAGTTCCTGCCTCAAGTGGAGGAGTTTAAGTATCTCGGGGTCTTGTTCACGAGTGAGGGAAGGATGGAGCGTGAGATCGACAGACGGATCGGTGCAGCGTCTGCAGTAATGCGGTCGTTGTATCGGTCTGTTGTGGTGAAGAAAGAGCTGAGTCGAAAGGCGAAGCTCTCGATTTACCGGTCGATCTACGTTCCTACTCTCACCTAGTGGTCATGAGCTTTGGGTCATGACCGAAAGGACAAGATCCCAGATACAAGCGGCCGAAATGAGTTTTCTCCGCAGGGTGGCTGGGCGCTCCCTTAGAGATAGGGTGAGGAGCTCGGTTACCCGGGAGGGGCTCGGAGTAGAGCCGCTGCTCCTCCACATCGAGAGGAGCCAGCTGAGGTGGCTTGGGCATCTGTTCTGGATGCCTCCTGGTCGCCTCCCT
This sequence comes from Bostrychus sinensis, assembly GCA_020698575.1. Taxonomy (NCBI): domain Eukaryota; kingdom Metazoa; phylum Chordata; class Actinopteri; order Gobiiformes; family Eleotridae; genus Bostrychus; species Bostrychus sinensis. The sequence goes on from CM036258.1 coordinate 2,830,038, forward strand.
GGGGAGGTGTTCCGGGCATGTCCCACTGGGAGGAGGCCCCGGGGAAGACCTAGGACACGCTGGAGGGACTATGTCTCTCGGCTGGCCTGGGAACACCTTGGGGTTCCTCCTGAGGAGCTGGAGGAAGTGTCCGGGGAGAGGGATGTCTGGGTGTCCCTGCTTAGACTGCTGCCTCCGCGACTCGGCCCCGGATAAAGCGGAAGAAGATGGATGGATGGATTATTATTATTATTATTATTATTATTATTATTATTATTATTATTATTCTTTTTAAATGTTATTAAGTATTATTATTATTATTATTATCATTATTATTATTGGCGTCATTATTTCTAACTCTTCATGGAATTTATTTACCCACATAAAAGATAAGGAAATTATTATTATTTTTATTATTATTTTTTTTTTACATCAATACATATTCATATCCGCATACATATTCATATTATTATATACATCTGTTATATGTTGTTTGTTCCTTGTAAGTCACAATATTGTTTTGTTTGTCTCATGTCTTATGTATTACATGTAGGTATGTCTACACCTGTAAATAAAAACAAAAAACAAAAACAAAACAAAACTATGAACTAATTTATTTACATATTCAAGAGATTAAACTGATGAACTTACTTCTGTCTTTAACCTAAAGTCCTCACAGAAGCCTAAAGCATAATAATACACAGAAATTAATCCACAAACATTAATCATTAATTCAATGTTCCTGCTATGAATCAACAGTTAACTGATAACACTATGTTGCTTCTTAGAGGTTAGTGTTTTGTCAAAATAAAAAAGTTTTATTTTAAATCACATCTTTTGTTTTGTAACAGTTATTGTTATAGATGATGAATTTAAATAGCATAGGTATTGATAAAAGTAATCACTGAGGTGCCCAGCCCCAGGCCACAGACAGTTGTTTTTTTGGAGACACCGTACTCTGAGGAGTAATGTAACATGGAGCAGTGTAAATGATGTAGGAGTGATTTTTGGTGGTTTCTTTGAGCTGATCCTGAGTCAGAGCTTGTTAAATCTCAGGATGGACAGGACTTGGACAGATTCTCACAAAATGTCCACATCAGAATCACAGCTACGTCTCCGTCTCTGTCTCTGTCTCGTTGGTCCGTCTCAGTGTGTCCTCATTACATCAGGGTTACATCCAAACCAAGACAATTTTTTTTTTCAAGATTTAGCAGTAGACAAAGGCACGTTCCTCTTTGACTGTAGCTGGTCAACATTAAATCAGTAAAAAAAAAAACTGTTGCAGCTGATTACACAGAGAAACAAAAAGACAAAGAGATGCAGAGAAAAGAGAATGAACTTTACAGATAATGTTATGCCTTTATGTGATGTTAAATGAGGATGAGATATATTGGGATCATGTTTTGGCAGAATATGCGAGTAAACAGCTTTCACAGCATATGACTGGAAAGGAGGTGAGGACGGTGTTACATGAATGTAACAGAAATACCATGATGCATTTCTGATATTGTGAATTTGAAACGTTGGAGAGAAGGGAAGAAGTGAAGAAGAAGTCTTGCACCTTCTACACTAAATATTAAAAGAGAAAAAAAAAAGTTGAGAAAACTCAATGCAAGGGAATGCCTCAAGAAATCTCAAGTTTTCAACAGTTTTTTTTTTTTCAATTTACCGTATTTTCCGCACTATAAGGCGCACCTAAAAGCCTTTAATTTTCTCAAAAACCGACAGTGCGCCTTATAATCCGATGCCCCTTATATATGGATCAGTGTTGGTTAATTATGGCTACCGTATTCAGGGGGCGTCACCGAAGTGACAGCGGTAAAAACGGTAAAGGGGAGTTCCAGTCCCAGCTGTTCATGTGTGCCATAGGCGTGTTTATGGATCCTGCCACAAAAGAACAAGGAGGCGAGGCCTTTGCTCCATCTCAGTAGAAGAGTTGCGACATTGAGGGGACAGAAAACTGAGCGCTCGAACACTGTTCATGTAGCTTTGAACTGTGACAAATGGAGTTGGAAATACATTGTTTTCAACGAGGGAGTTGTAAGAACGCTGGTTTGTATTCTGTTAATAAAGTTTGGCTGACTGACTTATCGGACTGTTTTATTGACATTCCCTTTAGCGCAGCGCCATCTAGTGGATGCGCCTTATAATGCGGTGCGCCCTATATATGACAAACAGTTTTAAAATAGGCCATTCATTGAAGGTGCACCTTATAATCCGATGCGCCTTATAGTGCGGAAAATACAGTAATGTTCATATGTCTAAAAACTTATAATTGTAAGTTTTACTCACTATCATTATTTTTTTAATCGTACAGCCAACTTACTCTCCATTGTTCAGAAAAAGTATTATTCTTGATAATAATAAAAACATAATATAATGAATCTAACAAAACAATTTTAAAAACTTTTTTTCTGAACAATGGAGAGTAAGTTGGCTGTACGATTAAAAAAATAATGATAGTGAGTAAAATTTACAATTATAAGTTTTTAGACATATGAACGTTAAATTACGTTAAAGATTCTAGGTTGGCCCCTGGATCCTGTTGCTTTGATTTTTTGCAACTTTTTATTTTATTTTTTTTACACTGCAGTCGTCCTGTAACTAGAAGGTTGGCAGTTTGAATCCCACTGTCCCCAGCTCATACTGCTGTTGTATCCATGGGCAAGACACTGATCCTGCCTGTATGAATGTGTATGAATGTGTCTGAATGTGTTTGAATGTGTTTCGTGGCCATTTTCCAGTTTACTCTGCAGTGTTTGCTGTTGCTTTCCCAGTCAGAAACCAGACATAGTTCCAGCCTCACAGTTATTTAACTCACATAAGAAATCTGCAGGAATAGAACCATCGCGCCTTTGCCAAAAACAGTTAAAAGTTGGACTGAATTGTGAATCTATAGGATCCTCTGAGCTCATTATGAAGCCCATAACGACATTAGCACATCCTCTGAAACACTATCTTCCTTTGTCTTTGGACAGAAATGGGAAAGATTGGATTCCTCGTCTGTAAATAGTGTTTCTAAAATCCCACTCACTGCACCTTATTGGATTTAGACTCTCGGAGGACCTGGCCCTGAGTCCGACTTTTATAAAAACCTGAAACAGAAATATCCCAGAACTGGAGGAGGTTTTGAAGGCGGACCAAGAAAGACACGAGTTTTAAAGAGAAATGTGCGGAGGGGACGGCAGCCATGTTGTTTTTTGGGGTAAAACGTGAAGAAGAAGAGTGGCTATGGATCAGAGGAGTACTCAAATCTGTACTCAAGTAAAATACAGTTACTACAAAACAAAAATACTCGAGTATAAAGCATAACTGCCCAATACAATCATTACTTGAGTTAAAGTAAAAAGCATAGTTGACATTCTGCAAAGTTTACTTCTCTCTTCCTTCCATGTTCTGTTGTTCCTCTGTATTCTCTGGTGCTGAGTTTCTGAGGCCTCAGAATGCTCAGCCCCACTATGAAGCCCCGCCCACACCAGGAAGCACTGACCAATCAACAACAAGCCCTCTACATCCAGTTTGCTCCCCAGTCATTTATCCAAAAAACAGTGTACAGCTCTGTTTCCACTGATTCCTCACAGACATTTTTACTTTGGGAGGAAAATGGCTTCATATGAAAAGTTTAAGGAAGTGAAGTTGCTTTTTTTCTTTAAATTATGTTCTAAAGAGGGCAACTGCTCTGAACTTTGCTGCCCTCTGCTGGTCTCCTCATCTGTTTGTTTTTGGCACCTGTAAAGTTCTTTTAAAAACATTCTCTTTTAGTCCAAGTTTTTGTCACATTTTTTTTAAAAGCTGTAAAATGCGCTGCTGTTCCAGAGGAGACCGAGGCTTTAACACAGACCCACGAAAGGTACCAATTAAATATTATTACTACTGCTAGGGCTGTATTTTAAAGCAAAACAAAACAAATAAATAAGAGTGCTGCGAGAAACAAAACTTAAAAATGAATTATGTATTTTAGTGGTAGAGGTTCCTCAGTAAGTGAATTATGTTTTTTCCAGCATTTTGCAGCCCATAAAGGTATTTCTGCCACAAAAGCTTCCAAAAACATGTTTTTTAAAGACATTTTTAAAAAACAATTGTGACTGATTTTAACATTGCCAAATTCCAAGCCACAAAAAAAAATAATTTCTCTTTTATTAGTTACCAAGAATTACTCTAAAATACATTTTTGAAGTCCAAGTTTGAAAGCAAATATTCACTGATAAATATATAACCAACACTGAAAAAGATTAACAAAATTTAATACCAGCCCATAAGATTTAATACTTTTAAGTTCTTGATTATGACAACATCAAATTTAATCAATTTTTAATACATTTAAGACCTTGGGACTGTCCTGGTAATATGACCACTGCTGCTGCTACTATAAAATGTACGACTACAACTGCTACTAGTATTTCTACTACTACTTCTATCATTACTACTATTACTAGAGTCCAAAATACTTTAATGTAGAAAGTAAAAGCAGTGCAGTCCTGTGGGATGTGGTGCTTAGAGCCAATAAACAGAAAGTGTAGTGAAGGGAGAGGACAGCTGTCACTCAGAGGAGTCACTTTTCTGTTTATCCACTTCAGGGGACATCAGCTTCTTTTGTCCCAGGGCCAGAATGTTTCCCGGCAGAGACAGTGAGGGCCAGACGAGCTCATAAAATAAAAGAAGTAATATATTTTATTTATTATATTCATATTCTGCTTGCACATAAGCCTGGCACCTGTTAAGCCTCATATTACACTGCTCTACAAATGTTTGGACTGGATCTGCTTCTGAGATAAAAGCGGCTAAATCTCATTTATTTTGATAAAAGATGAACTGAAAATCAATTGATAACTGTGCTGTTAGCTATGTATTCAAGATATTTAATGATATTGTTTCACATCAAAATCGCATCTGTTTATACAATAGATTTAGGCATTTTTGATTAAAAATAATATTTATCATTTGAAAATATTTAATTTCTCTACATGCATGCATTTTGTCCACTTCCAAGAGAGAGATTTCTGCAAATAAAAACTAAACATTTTATGTCCAAACTCTATCCATATTAAAATGAATGTATGTGAATGTGCAGCTTTCAGATAGAACTGGTTGCTTGTAGACACTGTACCTTCTGATAAACTACCGCTTTTGTCTTATTTTGCATAAATTTCCTATTTTGACCCAATACTGTTTCTTGGAAACTATAGCAATCTGCACTTCTCACTTACTTTTTCTTTATTAGTGACCTAATCCAAGAAAAATGTCACTACTTTTAGTTCCAGAAGCATTTTGCTGTAGACCTGTGCTATAAGGGTCCTGATCGAGAGTTTTTAGGTTTGACTTCATTTGTGTTTATGTTTTAAATCACAGGCCTCCTTAATTTGACGTAAAGAGTAACATTTCTAATAACTGAGGCCTGTCACATTTGTTTGGTATTTGTATGTATTTGCTATGTGCAAGGCTTTTGTGTGGAGGAAAATCCCAAGCCAGCGTGACCGGTGGACGTCTGCGTTGTGTTTGTGTGGTTGTGAGATGAATCCACAGCTTGTATTTGGAGGCGTGCTCCGTTTAATCAGCATGATACACAGGAAACAAATAATAAGTATAAGCACATAGCATGCGCTGCAACGGACCTCCAGCCCTATACAAAACATAATACCATGTTAGCATAGCATCGCCCATCTTTGTCTAACAAACCATGTAGCCAGCTCCATCAGACATCACAATGGAGCTACTACAGTGAAGACAAAAATGAAAATATAAACAAAACAAACAAAAGGATTACAGAGGACAAACTGACCTCTTCCCAGTGGGACAGATTCAAAAGTAAAGAGAGAACAGGGCAGCTCAGGATAGATACAGGCGACGACACGAAGAAGGAGCTGAGGGCGGAGCTGGAGGACAAACCCAATACAGAACACACAGTGGCATTCTTGTGTAATTATATCAGCAACTATAGTTACACAAGGACATATGTGACAAATGACTAGAGATAAAATGCAGCAGGTAAAAAAATGAAATGAATGTTTAATTAGAGCATCCATTTTATTGTCACTTTCTATTAAAGACAGGCTATGGCTTAAGCTACTTTCAGGGAAAAAAAGTATTTAGGCACCTATATTTTTCTCCTCACTAGGTAATTCCTGAATGAGTAATATTCTGGGGGCCGGATGGAAAGCTCTGGCGGGCCGGATCTGGCCCCCGGGCCTCCAGTTGATGTTCACTGCTCCACTCAGACTGAGAATAAGTAAAAACACTGAGATTCACTCCCAGGCCGCACACACCTGCACTAACGCAGACTGATCACAGTCACTTCAGTGCAATGAGAAGCCAAAACTTTCCAACTCAGAACAAGATTTTACCAAACTTTTGAAAAGAAAAAAACAGAAGCCTCATGAGAAACTGTGAGTCTTACAGAGGACAGGGATTAAGAACAGAACAGCAGTGGGCGTGAGCTTTAGTGAAACTTCCTCTAATATCCTTCATCAGTCAGGACTGGGAAGAACACAGAGGAACAAAGAGCTCTGTCCAAGTGTCCAAGCTGTTTATAACCACATTATTACATTATAACGTCCAAACACAGGATTACAGAGACTACATGGATTACATGAAGTGAGACGTTACATGAGTGTGGACAGCACCACTTTACTTTGATTAATCTGTTGATTTTTTTGGTGAATCGACTAATAATGAGATAAATCTGTTTTAGTTTTTTGTTTTTTACTTTTGTAAACAGAAGAAGCTATAACTTTACAATTTGAGAACTGTTGGAAAGAGTTTTAACAAACAAAATACGTTTTTTCATCATTAATATTTTTGCCGTTTTCATGGCATGTTTCAGAGTCTGCTGTGACAGTGATTAATCGATGATTAAAGTAGCTGACAGTTATTTTAATAATCCATTAATTGGTCCGTCCCACTGTGGACCGCCCCACAGAACCAGCTCTGGTTATAATCCTCTGACAGGAGCTGGGGTTAAAAACTTCAGTATCAAGTTTAAAGAGTAAAAAAAAAAAAAAATTATTACATTTTACTCAGCAGAGACATTCGCCCGTTAACCCAAAGGTTGGCAGTTCGATCCCCACTACCGGCCTTTCAATGTAAAGCACTTCAAGGACTTTGAGAAGTTTGTAAAGTGCAATACAAAAACCAATCCTTTATTATATTATTATTTTTATTAATTATCAGTGGCAGCAGTAGCTCAGTTGGTAGAGCCACTTGTCCACTAACCAGAAGGTTGGCGGTTCAAACCCCACTGTTGCATACTGTTGTTGTATCCTTGGGCAAGACACTGGTTGACAATGGTTCCTTGATGTAAAGCACTTTGAGGACCCATGGAGGTATAAATGTGACCATTTTCATTAGAAATGAATAAAAATGTTTTTGTTTTTTTTTGTTTTTTTTTACCTCTTTTGGTGGTAGTAGTAAAACTTATATTGGTAGTAAATGCAGTAGAGAGCGTAGTAGTAGCAGTGGTAGTAGTAGTAGTAATAGTAGTAGTACAGTAATAGTGGAAGTAGGAGTTGTAGTAGTGGTTCTTTCCTTAAGTAATAATTTAGTTTTGTGTATTCTGAAGTCTCACAGCGGTAGACAAGAGCCCAGACCTGGATTCAAACCAGGGATCCTCTAGTTCAGGGGTAAATGCTCTGTCCATTGAGCCATGTAATCATTTGTTTCTTGTGGCTGGAGTTAGTATCTTTAGACCTAAAATCCAAACTCTACTTTCCAAGCTATCTCAACGGACATTTTTTTGTCTGTCAAGTTGATTGTTAATATTTTGGCTCCATCTGCAACACACTGAGCAGAATATTGACTCCTGTGTCTAATTTAGTCCTTTATCTTCACTAATTACATAAATAAATGCATATATTATATATATATGTAAATATATAAAAAGATCTATAAAAAGATTCTGTATTGTAAGCCGTTTTCTGCCCTCTCCTCAGTAAAAGAAAAACCACAGAGTTGGCTTCACCCCGGCCGCCCTCTGGTTCCGTTTATAAAGGAAGTGATTTCCCGCAGTTGTACAAAGTGAAGTTAACTCTGAGCTGATGGGGTCAGAGGTCAGGGGTCAGGGGTCACATGGCACAGGTGAGCGGCGGAGCTCGTTATCCAGGTTTTTCTGCAGCAGGAGCCACAGCAGAACAGAGGAGCCTCGCCTGGACTTTACTGTTATACAGAACTGAAGTAAGTAGCAGTAGCATGATCCTAGAACGTGGCACTCCCCAGTACAAGCCCCTCATTGTGAAAGTAGTAGTAGTAGTAGTAGTAGTAGTAGTAGTAGTAGTAGTAGGAGTAGTAGTACAAACCTAGAACTTAGCACTCCTCAGTTCAAGCTCCTCAGGCTCTGAACCAAAATATGCAACATTTCTCAGCGGTAATCCATTTTTTCTGGCCCTTCTTACACCAGTATGTAGAATAAAAATACATAATCTATCCAAAAACAAGGAGCAGATGAGAGAGAGTCCAGCGCAGAAAAGTTTATTGCATGACACAACAAACAGAGCTCATGTCCGGCCTCCACAAAAGCCCCTGAACTCGTCAAACATGATCTTTTATACTTTTTTGATATCACTAATTTGCATATGTCCTTGAAAATAACAAGTTATTATTCGTCTAGACAGTTGCTACTCATATTTAATTTGTAAACAAACACATGGGGCCGTCCCAACTGAGCTGGTGCCACCTGCTCCTGCTGCACATGCTCAGTTTGTCACAGCCACCAAAGTTCATCCAGGTCATTATTAGGGAGTTATATAAATCATTAAGTAGATTCAGATTCAGATTACTTTATTGATCCCAGAGGGCAATTAATTTGCAGCATTCTCAGAGCAGTTCTCACTTCTCACGTACACACAAACACACAGTGTGCCAGTCTATTACAGACACAAGTGGAACTCAAAAAACAATATAAGAACAATATACGTATTACAGTGTAAAACCTCAAAGAACATGGCCCTCAAAATTTAGCAATTTAACAGCTGAAGGCACAAAAGAATTGAAGAACCGGTTAGTCTTCCGTACAGAGTGGAAATGTACAACCCATGATGTAATGTAGGTGGCCTGGGACACGCCCATCATGTTATGTGCCCCTTTATTCTGATGTCATCAACATTTAACCACACCCACTAAACAGCATCCCCTAGTGGCAGTTACACTAAACTACAATCAAGAACCAAATTAAACTCTGTCTCTGTGTGTGTTTTATCTTCTCTACAGTGAGGCCCAGTGTTTCCCTCACAGTTGCAAAGTCGCACATTTCTCAAACAAAGCATGAAGATGAACACATGAAGATGAACACATTACATTTTATCAGATTATATGAAGCTTGATTATAACCAGCAAAATGTGAATAACACACTGAGCAACAACAGCAGACAACTGGATATCGCTAACAGAACGTGACTGCGTTTACGTGCACTAGAATACTCCGATCATAATCTGAATATGAGCGTTCTCCAAATAAAATGCTGTCATGTAAACATTCATTCATTCAGGAGAGAACAAGGGCTGCACAATATATCGCAAAATTATCGTTATTGCAATATCAGCAAACGCAATATCGCAAGAATCTAAATATATCGCAATAACTCTGTGGTCTCCATCTGACAAAGATTTACACTGAAGAATCATTTTCCACCAGAGCCTTAAAAGAACATGTGTTGTGACTAAATAAAAATGTTTAAAAAGTCCAGTTTTAGTGGTAATTTAATTAATTTAGTCACAGCTTAGCCTTGTTTTATTCCTGGTTTAGTCTGTGTTAAGTTTTGATTTTGTGGCTGTTTTGACTTGTAAATACAGGAACTTACATTTTTGTGAAATGTAGTGAATTTAACTTACTATGTTCCAAAAGTAGGGTCTATTTTCAAATATGGCAATAATATAGTTATCGCAATTTTCAACATAGTTATCGAATATCGCATGTTTTCTCCATATCGTGCAGCCCTAGAGAGAACCCACAGTAACACGTGTTGGCCACCCAGGGATCGAAACCACAATCTCTTTGCTGGGAGGCGAGAGCACTAACCACTCTGCCACGATGTCATGTAAACACTGTTTTAGAATTACCTTCATTAGATTAAGGTCATATTTAAAGTAAGCCTTAATAGAAATAAGATTCCTGGAGTATTCTGATCTTATTCAGATTATTGCTGCATGTAAACATTGTTCGTTCTCACATTTTTTGCCGAAGTTACCGGTGGCTTTGAGGCTGATAAAAACGTTCATAATACAGAGAAAATGTCCAAAGTGATGTTATTCGCAAAACAAATTATCGGTTATTAGCAACAGCTGTTTCTGGTCAAACTGGTGATGTTATGTACCATATTTTCTGGACTATAAGTGGCTCCGGAGTATAAGTCGCACTAGCCAAAAAATGCATAATGAAGAAGAAAAAAACATATATAAATCGCACTGGACTATAAGTCGTATTTTTGGGGGGAAATTTATTTTACAAAATCCGACACCAAGAACAGACATTTCATGTTGAAAGGCAAGTTATAGTAATAATAGAATAGAGAACAACAGCTGAATAGGTGTGCGCTATGCTAACGTAACACACTGATGGTTATTCAGCTACATGAGGCATAAATAACGAACTGAATAGGTGTCTCGTATGTTAACGTAATATATTAACAGTTATTCACATAACTATAGCATAAAGAACATAATATAACAAGTTCACCAAACTCACCATCTCACTCCTAATCGCTAAATCCTTTAAATTCTTCATCCTCGGTGTCGCTTCTGAACAACTCCGCCAACTCCGGAGGTAGACGAAGCGCCGCTTCCTCCTCTGCGTGGCTGTCGTCAGACTCAGCATCAGTTCCATTTCCAATTATTCCGCTCTTTCTCAGTTGTCTTTATAGCCTAAAGCTGGGGACACACTACACAATTTTTTTGCCCGATTTTATAACGATTCACAGTTGCGGGCCTGTTCCAGTCAACACCAGCTGCAGGGAATCGTAATCACCAGTCAGCCCTGAAATCTGTTAGTGTGTGATGTTCAAAGACTCGAGTCGACGCAAAAACCCGGCCTGACGTCAGTCGCGAGCAATCAAACACCGACTCTGGACCACGCTCCTGTAGTGTGGGCTGTTTACATCCAACTGGGAATTCATGGAGTCCAGCGGCCGATGAAAAACAGTTGATAGGACACAGGAAATAGCGTCAGAGAACGAAGACGACGCAACAGGAAGCAGCGGGAAAATATAAGCAGAAATTTGAAGAAGAAGAAGAAAACATAAACAACCATGGCAAACACTGAAGAAAGTTGAGTGCTACCAAAGTGAAACTGGGGTAGCTGTTTTTTCTTTTTCCTTTTTTCCAAACAGAGAGCTGCCACACAACGGCAACAGCAACCCAGGTAGCTCCATGTTTGTTTACCATTTAGTTGTGGCCAGAGTTTGCTGCGTTTGGTTGGCGACAGTTGCGGCCTCAGCAGATCTTGTAGTGTGTGAGGCGCAGTCTTTCAGTCGTCAGAACTAAATCTGCTGAAACCAGTCGTTAGTGTGTGCTCCTAGTCTTTTCAGAATCTGTAACCACTGAGAAAATCCTGTAGTAGTCCCCAGCCTAAGTTGTTGTTGGTAATGTTTACATTTTAAATTGTCAGTGGTACAGGTGCAGCAGATGCTGGTACACAAGCCTAGAGCGCCCTCTAACCAACACCTGAAATATTTTAATATATAAGTCACACCTGAGAATACGTCACACCCCTAGCCAGACGATGGAAAAAAGTGTGACTTATAGTCCAGAAAATACGGTAGTCAATTGTTAAAATGTAGGATTAGTACAGCGCACAGAAAGCTAGAAGCTAGAAAGTGGAAGCACTATTATGAGTAGTAGTAAAAGTAGTAGTAGTATATCCAATTGGCTCTGTCTGTTTAGGCGTATGTGTGTGATGAAGATAATTTTGGCCATAACTGAGGGGACCAAGTACTACAACACCATCTGGAACCAATTTTGAATAGAATATTATAAACTTTACAACACAAAAGAACAACACAGCACTAACTATGGGGAGTTTTTACATCAGAAACATGACAACATGAGTTCATCCTGCAGACCGTCAGACCCCTGCGGCTGTGAGACTCATCCTATAAAATCTGATAATGATAATAACTGCAGCAGTGATAACAGACAGAGGTGTGATCAGAGCGGAGCCTCAACACTGGGAGCAGGTTCATTAGAGGAGTTTACATACAGCTTCCATCTGCTCTCACGTTGTATCACATAGAAACACCACCACAGCAGCCGTTTGTTTGGCAGAGGCAGAAACTAAAATTACAGCACTGCTTTGGCTCAGCTTTGGGCCAGTAAGACGGTTCTCAAGAGCTGGCATTGTGTGTGTTTTCTGGACTTGGTTAGGAACCATTTAGACCGATCTCTGTAACATAATAGTGGTACGTTTAGGCTCCAGCTACACAGACACCTGTTTAAAGTGTTTGGCAAATGTATTCCATACACAATATCGTGCCTAATGCTCTAAAATTTAGGAATCAAGGAACTTTTAAATGATGGGACTGGATCAGATTAAATCACGTGATCAGGCCGATCAAACCGCAAAACACAAACCAACGCAGCGTGACCAAAGATGTCTGCAGTAGGGCTGGACGGAAAGACAAAGTAATTTGATTAATTTTAATTTTGGACGATGTCAAAAGAGGTTCTGTCGTAATGAACTTCAGTGGAAATAGCGTCGTCCAAGAGCTGCAGCTGTTAGCAGTGTTGTGGCTAATGCTAGCGCCTACAGCAGCTTAAACACTGACTGTGGAGACTCTGCAGACGCTAAAGACACAAATCACAGAGAAAGCCATTTTACCTTTGTAATGCCTTTGTTTAGATGTGGCAGTAGTTTGGCAAAAACAAACAGCACAGTGTGACGTGCAGCCTGCAGCGCTAACTTTACCTGTCTTTGTTTATGTTCAGATTAGCCACATGCTCTGCTCAGCGCCTTTTCACAGGCTTCATATGGTGTGTAAATGATAAAAGACCTAGGCTTTAGAAGCAGAGAGGGCTTAAACTAAAAGACATTTATGTCTTCACTGATGCCACTGTGAGAGTAATAAACACTGCTGCTGTTTTGCTGCTGCTTTGTAATAACAATAATAATGGATTGGATTTATATTGCACTTTACAAGCTTTCTCAAGTTTCTCATGAATCCACAGTCAGCCTCAGCTGCCCTGAGACAGACTGACGGAAGCAAGGCTGCCAATCACCAAACACACTCACACTGACACATTCATACAGGCAAGGTGGGTGAAGTGTTTTGCCAAAGGACACAACGACAGTATGCAATGGCGGAACTCCAACACCACAGCTAAGTTTGCAAAAGCTCAGCAGTGGCTGTATTTTTTAAGGAAACTGCAAAATTTTAATGTAGATATAACAATGCTGAGATTATTTTATAAAAGTTTTATTGAGAGCATTTTAACATTTTGTATTCAATGCTGGGTTGGAGCATTGTCCTTACAAGATAAAAACTAACTGGATAAGGTCAAAGTGGGCAGTAAGATCTCAGGCAAACAAATGGACAGCAGGTCTTTTTTAGGAAATAAATATACGCTGAATCTTGCCAAAAAGAAAGTTGCTGACACACAACGTCCTCTGTGGTCTGATTATAAACTCCTACCCTCAGGGCAAAGGTATGGGACGTCCCAGGTGAGGACCAAGACCCAGAGAGGCGTCACATCCTTTGTCCCACGCAGTATTCAGCTGCTCAACAAAGTTGGTTAACTTTTCATATTTCATTTTTGTTTACTTAGCACTTTTACGCTGACTTACTGACAGTGGAGGTCATGCGGCGTCTTTTGTACTGTTTTTATTTTATTTTATTAATACATATATGGTTTTATGGTCTCAGATGTTGTCTGTTGTATTGTGCTGTCTGCAATGTTTGTTCCCCTGTTTTTATTCTCTCTGTGCAAGACAAATTCCCCTCGGGGCAATAAAGGTTTCATTCATTCATTCATTCATTCATTCAAACCACCAACCTTTGGGTTAGTGGGCAAGCGTCTCTACCGACTGAGCTACTGCCGCTCTGTTCAGACATTTAGTATAAAAACATAGCTATGCAGTGTTAGCTGTTATTATAAAATGCAAAAATTATAATAAAAAGAATTGGATCAGCCAAAACTAAACATTTAATTAGAGTTAGAAAAGATTTATTGAGACATCCCCTGACCACTGAGAGCAGTCTGGTCGACTTTAAGCAAATATGTCCTTAGTCTGAACCTGGTTGACAGTCTCCACAAACATTTTTAAAAAGCAGAACTGTGTTAAAGCTTCTTGGTGCCTGAGGTGGTGTCTGTGGACATTCAGAGACAGTGTAGAGACTGTCCACTGATCTGTGATGTTCTGATCTCATCATGGCCTGAGTGAGAGCGGTGTCTGTATCAGCGGCGGGTGTCGGACACATTACTGTGATGATATAACTGAGGCAGTACTCAGCGACTGTTCAAGCATCAAAAATATCATGAATAATTCAGAGCCACTTTTCCTCCTCTGCTGCTGATGGGAAGAACTGAGGAGGGCTGTGGACGGGACGCTAAACACAGGCAGGATCCTAACATACGATCGCATACAGATGTTAAATAAGGAATATAATGACAGCTGGAGTTTGTAGATACAACAGGACACTGAAAAACTATGATTTAGCAAAGTTTAGGGTTGCAGAAAATACCGCCATCTCAACTCTGGGTTATCAAATGTGTAATTACTAAATAGAAAGCCAGGGGAATTTACAGAATACTGTGGCTTGGATACAGAAATGAGAGAAATGAAGCAAAAATAGGGAATTAGCTTTGGTTATGAAAAAATGCATTATATTTAGTGGCTTGTATATTAAAGATTAAATAAGATCTATGAATTTGGTTTTCCCAGTTTCATCTTGAACTGACAAAATCAGGACTGACTGTAATCCCAAAATTACCTAACTAAAATGGGACTGAACCAGGACTAAACCAGGACTAAACCAGGACTGAACCGGGACTAAACCAGGACTGAACCAGGACTAAACCAGGACTAAACCAGGACTGAACCAGGACTGAACCAGGACTAATCCAGGACTAAACCAGGACTAATCCAGGACTAAACCAGGACTGAACCAGGACTAAACCGGGACTGAACCAGGACTAAACCGGAACTGAGCCAGGACTAATCCAGGACTAAACCGGGACTGAACCGGGACTGAACTAGGACTCAACTGGCACTAAACCAGGACTGAACCAGGACTAAACCAGGATCAAATTGAGCCTACATCAGAATAAACCAGGACTGAACCGGGACTGAACCAGGATCAATTAGAGCCTACATCAGAATAAACCAGGACTAAAGCAGGAGTGACAGGGACTAAACCTCTAGTTTAAGGTCTGCACCAGGACTAAATCCATGACTAAACTAGGCCTAAACCAGGACTAAATCCTAAACAACCAGAGCATTAAAACCAGATTTACCCCAGGACAAACCCAGTCACTAATTATCTACATTTCATTTTTAAAAAGGGCCATATTCTGCTTTTCTCAGTCTTTTTAAAATAGTGTTGGAATCCTTTGCATCAGTATTTCAGGCTTTATAATTTAAAATGATGTATGTGGTGGGGCTGCAACAATTAATGGGATTAATTAATTATAATAAATTACTGAAATAATTGTTAACTAATTTAGTAATCGATTGATCGCTACCTGGGGACTGAAACATACTATTGTGCTGAGAGAAGAGGGTTTATTTACCAACAGAGCAGTAGAGCCACAGAAAGTGATAAAAACAATATATCTGTGTCTGTTGCCCCCTGCTGGCAACGATGGGGACTGGACAGAACATAAAATGGCTGTTTAGCACAGCTGTTAGCAACATGATGCTAACAGATAGATTTGTGAGCTGATGCTTCGTAGTGACGGAGGTTTAAGGCTGAAATGATCAGAACGAGTCCGGTGACGGTGTCTGGGCTTTAGAAACATGCAGGAGCACTTCCTGGTTTCACATGTCTACGTAGAGCTGTGAGACCTAGCGTTTTCAGCTCTGGAGAAGGGCAGCGCCTCGACATACAGGATTACTCAAACAGAATACTACTCTAGGTCTGTTTTTGAGGAGGAGACCACATTATAAGCTCAAAAAAAGTCAATTTAGCAGATTAGGGGACACTGAGCACTGGCAGAAAGTGCCTGTGTACCACCAGTGGAACTCAGACCACAGTTTGAGAACCACTGCTGAGGAGAAAGTGACTTAAAGAACAATACTCCAACAGCAATCTCACTAAATACTTATCAACAAATGGAAAAATGTTGGTAAATCCATTTTATATCTGAATCTTATGAACAGAAGTCTTCAGAAATCCTTTACTCGTCGTTTTATGGCGCGTTCGTTGGTTTCAGTGGCTCAGTTTGTCCCGGGACGCTGTGGTTTGAGGAGCGCCACTGTAGACTCTGAGTGTCTTTAATTATGAATGAAAGTTACTGTTCCTTCAGGACACACACTTATGTAACTAAGGACCAGAGGAAAACCACAGAGAAATGTCTGGAGAAAGTGAATTTATCAACACCAACCGCAGTAAAACAGATAACAAACGGGCAAACAGATCCCGAGGGAGATTCCACCATTGCACAGAGAAATGAACTAAAGACACAGGGAGAATATTCACACAGCAAACGTGTAACAGTGGTAGAATTTATATTATAATAGGCTAAGTTTGAAACCTCAGAACAACTTTGACAACTTCCTTAGGGGTCACACAAGAAGACGAGCCTGTCCAGCCAGACAAACTCTTTTCTTATTCTGTACAAAGAAGTTCGTCTGGTCCCTTCTCTTGACTTTCATTTCTATGGGTGGAACAATCAAGGATGTAAGCAGCGCACCACTGACCCAAACAAACATGGTGGTTTGCCGGTTTTGCCATAAAACACCAGAATCCTGTGTATTGTGAGCAGCTCTGTCCTTATTTGTGAACGAGGACAGCAGCAGAAGGCAGTTGTGAAAGAAAAAGTGGGTTTGTTTGAATGTTGTGGTTACGTGGGACGTCAGCGGGACTTTACTGTTGTTAAAATGGAAACAGGACGAAGACAAAAATCCCACAGAGGCCTGAACAACAACAAGGACTTCAGCACTCTCACGCAACAGAAAAGCTCTGTACTCTCAAACTAACGACAGAAAAGCTCTGTACTCTCACACAAACGACAGAAAAGCTCTGTACTCTCAAACTAACGACAGAAAAGCTCTGTACTCTCAAATTAACGACAGAAAAGCTCTGTACTCTCACACAAACGACAGAAAAGCTCTGTACTCTCAAACTAACGACAGAAAAGCTCTGTACTCTCACACAAACGACAGAAAAGCTCTGTACTCTCAAACTAACGACAGAAAAGCTCTGTACTCTCAAATTAACGACAGAAAAGCTCTGTACTCTCAAACGAACGACAGAAAAGCTCTGTACTCTCACACAAACGACAGAAAAGCTCTGTACTCTCAAACTAACGACAGAAAAGCTCTGTACTCTCAAACTAACGACAGAAAAGCTCTGTACTCTCAAATTAACGACAGAAAAGCTCTGTACTCTCAAACGAACGACAGAAAAGCTCTGTACTCTCAAACGAACGACAGAAAAGCTCTGTACTCTCAAACAAATGACAGAAAAGCTCTGTACTCTCAAACAAACGACAAAAAAGCTCTGTACTCTCAAACTAACGACAGAAAAGCTCTGTACTCTCACACAAACAACAGAAAAGCTCTGTACTCTCAAACAAATGACAGAAAAGTTCTGTATTCTCAAACTAACGACAGAAAAGCTCTGCTCGTACTCACATCCGACCATCATCATGGCGACAGAGAAGATCTTCTCTCCGTCCGTGGTGGGGGCGATGTTGCCAAAGCCGATGGTGGTGAGGCTGGTCATGGTGAAGTACAGGGAGGTGATGTAGAGCGTGTCCTTCCCGGGGCCGCCCTCCCACTGCCCCGAGCCGCTGGCGTTGTACCGGTACGGGGAGCCCATACTCAGGGCCAACTGGTACAGCCAGCTGTCCATCTTTATGGTGTTGGTGGCCTCATCGATCACCTCGTAGTCTCCGATACTGTACCTGCACAGACGGATTGTTATATTCCTTTAAACTTTAGGACAAGATCAGCAAAGGGCCAAGGAAGAAAAGATTAGTTTGGATCCAGGATTTTTAAAATAGGCCTGCACGATACGGAAAAAAACATGCGATATTCAATAAATATGTTGAAAATTGCGCTTTAAAATAGAGCCTACTTTTCTGACACAGTGAGTTAAATTCACTTAAAACAAAATCGTACGTCCCTGTATTCACAAGTCAGAACTTAACACAGACTAAACCAGGAATAAAACAAGGCTAAACTGTGACTAAATTAAGGAAATTATCACTAAAATTGGACTTTTTTAAATAATATTTTTATTTAGTCACAACACATTTTCTTTCAAGGCTGAGGTCCGAAAATGATTCTTCAGAGAATGAGGAGGAGACCGCAGACAGCGCCCCCAGCAGGACGAGCGGAGAAGTGCAGCACCAACAGTTAAAGCTAATGTTACACTGTTCTGTCTGCCAGTTTGTGTGAGAGTGATGTATCTGAGAACTTTATTTAACCCAGACAAGAAAGCTGACAATGCAGCACCTGCTCTCGGGATGCCACTAATGCATCTGTAAAAAATGGGAAAGGGTGAAAAAAAAAAAAAGAGTGCCCCAGTGGCTAAAAAAATGTATTCTAAATGGTATTTATTGTTAAATTAACAATATTTTATTTATTTAAAAAGGAACAGTGTGCATTAATCAACAACAATGTAAATACACCCGAGTTTGCCAAATTAGGCTAATTTTCATCAGTAGTCCCCCTGCCAGCTGTAAAAAGGCAACCATTAAATTGGCTACCAAAATATAAGTCTTAAATGCCTAAAAATACTTAAAATAACAAAAAAGGTTTTGCAAAAATGCATTTTTCTCAGCTTTTTGTCTGAAAATTTCCATCTTTGGTTAAAAGTACCATCCTTCAACTGCTGATAAAAGAACAAATGCACTTAGAATAATATGTTTTTTTAATGATAGAAGAGACTCTTTTTTTTCTTTTGTCATTTAAATTTTAAAGCGGAACTCAGTAACTTGTTTCTTCGTGGCTTTGCCTTATTTTCCTCTACAGAGCGCCCCCTACATATCGGCGTATAGCACATAAACACTCACAAGTCCAGGTGACTCCTGTGTGATCCTCGCTCGGCTTTACTTTCGTTTTCCCCTCTACATATCTGTACAAAGTTTTTTCTGCCACTTGGCCGCTCTGGCATGCCAAAAATCAAGAAATAAAGCCATCACTATCATTTTGTTTTGCTCTAACAGCGATGTGACTCCGAAACTGTTTACGTAAGGTTAAAAAAAAGTTACTGAGTTTAACTAAAACTACAGCACAGCATTTTCTGTGGGACAGCAAAGATTGTTGAAAATAAGCAAAAACGCTGGCACTGGCTGGCAACTTTTTGAGAAAATGCTGGCAGGTAAAGAGTTAAGTTATTGTGGGAGAAATAATCATGAGAAAATGTTGTTTTTTTTACCAGAATAGACCTTGGACAGCAGCTGTTGTTAGCTGGAGGCGCTCCTCTGTACATTAGCATTATCATATCGCTGAGTGTGTAAAACCTGGAGAGAGCAGCAGCAGATGGGCCCTCACATGTTCAGAGCTAATTTAGAAATCATTAGGAACGTTTAGAAGAGGACAATCCCCAAAGGCCTGAAAACCTGTCTGTAATAATGTATTAGGAGTGAGTGCGTACCAGATGCAGGCGAGCCAGTGGGCCACCAGTCCGAACACACAGACCAGCAGCACCAGCACCGCCGCGCCGTACTCCAGGTAATGGTCCAGTTTACGAGCCACGCGGCCGAGACGCAGCAGACGCACCACCTTCAGGGAGCTGAACAGGGAGCTGATGCCCTGAGAGACACAGAGAGGCACAGGTTTAGGTCCTCAACAGCTAATATCCTGAGGAGAGACCTGGACGTCGCCGCTACAGACAGAACCATTTCAGAGCAGGTTACAGAATACAAGTATCTGGTTAGACAGTTCATTGTCCTTCCATTGTCACATTACAAACAAAGGTTAAAGCAAAACTGGGCTTTCTGTACAAAAACTTCCTTTCCTCCTTTGCTTCTTCAGCTAAACGTGTTATTGTTAAATGTGCATCCTTCCTCTGTTTGACTGTGGGGCTATAATCTATCGTCACACTTGCAAAGGAAGCCTTCAAAAACTGGATGCAATATTTCACTCTGTTATTTGTTTTGTTACAGATTATTCCACCTTGAAGACACATCACTGACTGCGTTTACATGCACTAGAATACTCCCATCATAATCTGAATATGAGATACTGTCATGTAAACACCGTTTTAGAATGACCTTAATCAGATTAAGGTCATATTCAGAATAAGCCTTAATCAGAAGAAGTGGAGTATTCCAATCTTATTCCAAACTATGGAACACTCTGCCCCCACATCAGAGCGGCCCCCACAGTGGAATGTTTTAAGTCTCGTCTTAAGACTCATTTTTATTCTCTGGCTTTTAACTCGACGTGAATTGTGTGGTCCTCTGTTGTCTTTTATTGTGTTTTATTGTTTTGTTTTTATTATTTAATTCTTGGCATTTATTTATTGTTATTTTATTACTTTTATTTGGTTTTACTGGTTCTTATTATTTAATGGGGACTGGTGGAGCTGAATGGAGTAATTTATTGTTATTTAGTGTTTTATGTGCAGCACTTTGGAAACTGTTTTGTTTGTAAAATGTGCTATACAAATAAAGTGGATTGGATTGGACTTATTCTGATTATTGCTGCATGTAAACACCTTAATCAGATTATTGCTTGTTCTGACCTTTTTGGCTGAAGTTAAAGTGGCTTTGTGATTGATAAAAACTTTCTTAATTCAAGAGAAAACAGTCAAAGCGCCGTTATCCTAAGCTAAACAAGCTAGCGGTTATTAGCAACAGCCGTTTCTGGTTTTAGACGGCACCGTGGGGCTCTTACTTCGTAAAACAAACATTGCCTTTATTTTTAACATTATATTAAGTCAAACTAGTGATGTTATATAGTGAGTTATTTAAATGTAGGGTCAGTACAGTTGCACAGAAAGCTGGGACTAAACAGGAAACAGAAGGTGTAGCGTAGCGTTAGCATTAGCTTTACCTCCATCCTCTCATTGCTACACTCCAGGATTTACTTTTGTCCTTTTTTTAAATACACACAACACAGCATGTTTAAATATCTGCTATAAATACATTTTATATCTCGTATATTAACAAAACATTTAAAACTCTAACTTAAGCTTAATCAGATTATGCTCTTGGCATGTAAACAGGAACATGCTAATTCCAGTAGGCCATGTAAACACCTTATTCAGAGTATGAGCTTAATTTAAATATGGACCTTAATCAGAGTATGATGTGTCGTGTAAACGCAGTCACTGTCTGCTTTATCTCAGGTTAACTGGCCCTCACTGTAAACTCGTTGTAACATCCACAGCTCATGTTTGTATAAAACTACGTTAGGTCTCACTCCCCCTGATCCAAACCAGTTGCTACAACAAGAAATCCCCCCGAGGTTTAACACTCGATCCTCAGCTTAACAAACAAAGTTCCCAAGACCTAGTCATCTTTTGGCCTCATGTCTTTTCGTTTTGCTGCTGCACATGATTGGAACTTGGAATTGAATCAAAATACACTTCATATGGAATCAATGAGCTCACTTTCTGCCTTTAAAAACAGATTAAAGGACATTTTTAAGGACTCATGTAAATGTTTGAACAATAGTTTAATGCCTTCTTGTATTTGTGTAAATTTCTTCCCTTTCCCTTCAACTGTACTCTAGCATTTCCAGAATTTCCGGGGCCTGGACATTGCATTTTTAAATTCCATGACTTTTCCAGGTTTTCCATGACTGTATGAACCATAACAAAATAGAAAATAGGGCCTGATATCGGTGCACCTCTGCTGTCAGAGTGTACAGCTCCTCAGGCCCAGAGTTACTGGAGTAGGCCTGATTCATTCCTGGTTTGTTCTTGGTTTAGAGCTGATTTAGATTTAGACCTGGTTTCTGTTCTGGTTAAGTCCTGGTTTAATCCTGGTCTAGTTCTGGTTTATTCCTTGGTTTTAGACCGTACTGTTCTGCAGCAGAGGTGTAGACAGAGAGAGTATTTCTGCCGTTTCAGAGACAGGAGACTGGTCTGACGTATTTCAGGAGCTTTTTAAAGAAAGGCTCAGAGACGCTGCTGCCAAAACTGCTGCAGTTTACCAGGAGCTGCCAACTCCACACACACACACACAAACACACACTTACACACACTTACACACACTTACACACACACTTACACACACACACTCAGACTGAGAGGAACAAAGGGAACTGCCAGAAACTCAGACATTATTTCAGGAGATTTAAAATGTGTGCGTATCATTATTGTACCTCACCACAGACCAAGGGTTTAGTTCTGGGCATGACCATGAGCAAGACTTATAAGGAGAGATCGGGAGTCTAACCCACAACCTCCTCCTTACTGAGCGGCAGCAGGAGACAGGCTAACCACTGTGCATCCCTGTTTATATTTTTAATTCAGGGTTGACAGAAGTGACATGAATGAATGAGGAGGAGGAGGCAAAGAAGCAGCAGCAGCAGTAGTAGTAGTAGTAGTAGTAGTAATAGTAGTAGCAGTACCGTATTTTCCGGACTATAAGTCGCACTTTTTTCCATCGTCTGGCTAGGGGTGTGACGTATTCTCAGGTGTGACTTATATATTAAAATATTTCAGGTGTTGGTTAGAGGGCGCTCTAGGCTTGTGTACCAGCATCTGCTGCACCTGTACCACTGACAATTTAAAATGTAAACATTACCAACAACAACTTAGGCTATAAAGACAACTGAGAAAGAGCGGAATAATTGGAAATGGAACTGATGCTGAGTCTGACGACAGCCACGCAGAGGAGGAAGCGGCGCTTCGTCTACCTCCGGAGTTGGCGGAGTTGTTCAGAAGCGACACCGAGGATGAAGAATTTAAAGGATTTAGCGATTAGGAGTGAGATGGTGAGTTTGGTGAACTTGTTATATTATGTTCTTTATGCTATAGTTATGTGAATAACTGTTAATATATTACGTTAACATACGAGACACCTATTCAGTTCGTTGTTTATGCTTCATGTAGCTGAATAACCATCAATGTGTTACGTTAGCATAGCGCACATCTATTCAGCTGTTGTTCTCTATTCTATTATTACTATAACTTGTCTTTCAACATGAAATGTCTGTTCTTGGTGTCGGAGTTTGTAAAATAAATTTCCCCCAAAAAATGCAACTTATAGTCCAGTGCAACTTATATATGGTTTTTTCTTCTTCATTATGCATTTTTTGGCGAGTGCCACTTATACTCCGGAGCGACATAGGGTCGGTAGTAGTAGTAGCAGCAGTAGTAGTAGTAGTAGTAGCAGCAGTAGTAGCAGCAGTAGTAGCAGTAGTAGTAGTAGCAGTAGTAGTAGTAGTAGTAGTAGTAGTAGTAGTAGCAGTAGCAGTAGTAGTAGTTGTAGTTTCATATCACATGTTGTTGAAAAGGAAAAAAAGATCTGCGCTGGTGTTGGAGACAGCAGCTCGATACTGTGCTGTAATGATTTTTGTGTTTAATCTACTCCTGTGGTATTCTGCTGCGTAATTAATAAAGATTTTTATTTTCTTTTAAATGGCAACTAAGTAAAAAGGAAATGCCAAAGCTACATTCTGTTAATAATAGCCCATAATAACATAAGGGTACATATAAGGTACAAATTTAGTAAAAATTTGATCCACCTTGTTTAGTCAACAGTACTGTACTCTTTGCACCAGTCCCAAGCCCGGATAAATGCAGAGGGTTGCATCAGGAAGGGCTTCTGGTGTAAAAACTATGCCAAATCAGTATTAGATGTGCAGCAGATCGTTTGCTGGGGCGACTCATGAAGAGAAAAGCCAAAAGCAAAGGAGTCTAGTGTCCTGTCCTCTTGTTTTCAGTCGAGACGTCAGTCCTGCTTCAGCTTTAATTTAATGTTTGTTTTGTTCATATTTAGTGGTTAAACTGTTTTTTTTTGGCACATTGTGTTTCTACATAATGTTTTCTTTAACTGCGTACATTTGGTGTTGTTTTTAGCTCGCAGTAAAACTCTGGAGGAGGTGTGAAGTCATTTTTGGCATTTCATATTAAATAAACAAACTTACTGCGTCTCCAATAGTCTAATTAATTCTCTATTGACTGTCTCTTCTCAGTGGTACTGACTAAAATCCGTAGTTCTTACAGCAGAAATAAATTTGATGAGGCTGACTCTTTTTCACTGAGTTTTTATTGAACCTGTGTCAGCCTTTGGTATTGGGGCTTGTAGGGCTGCAACGATTTATCAAAGTATTTGAGTAATTTGATTCGTAAAAAGCTTTGATTAAAATTCTTTGGCTCAAAGCTTTGTTTAAATTAAGTAAATATATTCATATATATACATCTCTGTAAAACCTTCGCTCAGCAGGTGGCAGCAGACAGGTAAAAATGAACAGCGTAGTCCGTGTGTTTATACATTTTAATTATAATTTCTGGTGGTATGTTTTCTGTTGAGGCAATACTGGAAGAAGAAGTGATTCTCAAATCCAATCTTTTAGCTGCCGATCTGGTCAGCGCTTCTCTCCTTCTCTGTTCGATCATCTGAGGTCAACCTAATCCAACGCAAATGAAGCAGAAAATCAGCTCTAATGGACTTCAGTAGCGGCTGTCGATATCTGACGTTCAGACCTGGACACAGAGGATTCTGAGGGATAATGACCTAATGAATTCAAACTAAATAATTAGAAGGTCAGAAGAATGGAATGGGCTGTCCCAGAGGTGGATCAGGTTAAAAATGAGTTGCTTTGGATTTTGATAAATGCTACAGACACAGACAGACTGCCCAGATATTAAACACTTTCACCAATAACTCTCCACTCTTAATTAAAACAGAAATCAATATCCAAGTTTTCGAATTAGCCGTTGGCAGAGCAGTCCAAGAAGCAGCTTCTGCGTTAGCTGTTGTCTAAAAGATAATCAATGAACTTAAATACTAGATATACCTGTGTTTTGTTTTGTTTTGTTTTTTATCTTTCAGCTGCGGCCTTTTTCGTTAGCGGTCGCTACAGCAAACAAATATTACTCAAGTAGTAGTAAAAGCCATCAAACTATTAAAGTATGTTGATTGTAAAATGTATTTATGTATAGAGAACAAACTGCTACTACAACTCTTGACTACCAGCCTTCCTACTATTACTACAACTACTACTATTACTACTACTACTACCTCTTATCTGACTGCTACTACTTTACTACCCACCCATTTTGCTTCTAGGGTGCAAAAACTACTTAAAAATATGTTTTAGAACCACAGAAAATTAGCCTGGCTGGCCAGACAAACTCTTTTCCTACTCTATACAAAGAAGCTATGCCGGATTTCCACTGCATGCAAATTCACTGCACTGCAGGCCGCCACCAAACGACGGCGCAGACCTTCGCCTCCTGGCTCCACTCTGCCACAGCAGACTGCAGAGCCCTGAGAAGCTCAGGAAGAGCATGCACGAGAACCCTAACCCTCTGAGCTTGTGCCATTAATAAAGTCCAAAACAAGTATTTATTTAGAAGCAAAAGGTCAGAAAACAACTGTGTGATATGAGATCGCTTTGAAGTTCACTCCACTTTCATTTCATGGGGTTTTCCTTTCTAATGGGGAGAAACAAAAAAGCTATACGAGTTCAATCTCCGGAGCACGGCCAGGCCAGCGCCGCAGAGCTGCGGAGGATGAAACGCTCTCGTTCACTAGAACAGCAGCGTATTTACTGCGGAGTGCAGTGCAGCGGAGTCGCATGAGTCTGGGCCCTTCGCTTGAGTTTCATTTCTATAGCGAACAATCACAAACGGAGAAGAAACGAAGGGCAGGACGTAAGCCGTGCATCCAAAACAAACATGGTGCATTGTTGCTGTTTTTTTTCCATAAAACTCCAGAATCCTGTGTACTGTGAGCAGCTCTGTCCTTATTTGTGAGCGTGGACAGCAGCAGAAGCCAGTTGTACAAAGACTTGTGAAAGAAAAAGTGGGTTTGTTTGAATGTGGTGGTTACGTGGGACGTCAGAGGGACTTTACTGTTGTTAAAATGGAAACAGAACGAAGACAAAAATCCCACAGAGGACTGAACAACAATGAGGACTTCAGCAGAACCAACAGGAGACGAAGGAAAGACCTAAACGCTGTTAATCAGAGAGAAGTTATTACATTCACTCTGCTTCTGTTTGTAAGACGCAGAGTTGCAGATAAACGTCTGTGATTGGTCAGGTCCAAGTTGAACGGAGAAAAATGGTCCTGCTTTCGAAAAGAAAATAGGAGGCTGAACAGAAAACACATTTCCTCTAAAAATTACCTAAAAATATTTGAATTACTTTTGAGTTTAATTAATAAAAAATCACTAGTACTATTAGGGCTGCACAATATTTAATAACAATGTTGAATATTGCGCTAACTATATTTTTGCAATATTTTAAAACAGGGCCTACTATTCTGACACAGTAAGTTAAATTCACGTAAAACAAAAAAGTCCCTGTACTCACAAGTCAGAAATTAACACAGACTAAACCAGGAATAAAACAAGGCTAAACTGTGACTAAATTAATTAAATTACCACTAAAACTGGACTTTTTTAAACATTTTTATTTAGTCACAACACATGTTCTTTTAAGGCTCTGGTGGAAAATGATTCTTCAGTGTAAATCTCTGTCAGATGGAAGACCACAGTGTTATTGCGATATATTTAGATTCTTGCGATACAGATATTGCGTTTGCTGATATTGTGATAATGATAATTTTGCGATATATTATGCAGCCCTAAGTACTATACTTTTATCTTTAAATACAAGAAAAAAAAACATTGCATTACATTAAAAGAGTCTTTAGCCTGTCCCTCACCTCGTCCACATTCTCGAAAGCGTTGATGATGTCGTAGGGCAGACACGAGAGCAGGTCGATCACGAACCACGTCTTCAGGTAGTTCATGCGGATGAGCTTGGGGTCCGAGATGACCTCCCCCCCGGGCCCCACGAAGGTGGTGTGGAAGTTCAGCACGATGTCCACCAGGAAGATGACGTCCACCACGCTGTCCAGCACCAGCCACACGATGTTGTTCTGCTTGGTCTTGAAGGAGACGTTGTAGGGGACCATGATGGCGGTGTAGAAGGTCAGGATGAGGATCACCCAGTCCCATGTGGTCTTGAAGGTGCAGTAGTGCAGGATGATGTGGGGAGGGGTCTTAGGGGCCTCCTGCTTGTACTGGGGCAGGATGTCTGAGTTCAACTGGAGCACCTGAGGCAGAGGAAACTGTTTACTGTGCTGTGCAAAAGGTCGGTTTGAAAAAAGCATATGTTAGTGTTAATTAGAATAAAATGGTAATGTAGGCAGTAAGAGACTGGACTAGACTGGTTTGGTTCCCAGGTAAACATATTGTTACTTCAAAACAATGTTAATTAGAGGTAAAAGTTGTTTTTGTGCCTTTCAGCTGCTCACTGATCGTCACAGTCAGCCATTCACATCTGGCAGGTTTTACACCAGATGTTCTATGAAGATTGTTTTGTGTCTATTGTGAAAGCTTTTTTTAGACAATGGATTTTTGTAACAGAATTTTTTGCTATTGAATTTTGTGGACTGAAATGTTTTACTTTTTACTTGTACAAATTGTGATTTGTGTAAATAATTTTAGTAAATAACATTTTATAAGCTAAATACAGTGTAAAAAAAAATACAGTCTCTAAAAATTCAGTTCTAAAAAAGTAAGTTTCCCAAACTCACAGAACCTACATCCAGACAATCCTTTCATCAAACTAAGCCAGCCAATCAGGTTTTAAGTTTACAGAGACTGTTCTTTTTTAAATTGTATTTTTATGCACTGGATTTTAAACACTGTATTTGCCTTGTGAAATTTTATTCACAGAAATTTTCATCAGAATTTAAAGTAGAAAAATCAGTTTACAAAATCATTGTCCAAAAAAATAGTGTCCTTCCTGACACAACCAGACACATACGGACAGGCGGAAACAAACCTCTGCAGTACTTAACATAGAAGTAAAAGTAATCACCAAAAACTACTACTACTGCTACTACTAACACTGTTACTATTGTGCCTGATTCTGATAAAAACCCACATCCCTCCGATTGCACATGAAGCCTGTCTGTGCCAGTGAGGTAAAAAAAACAAAAAAACTTTTAGGCACATTTAAATAAAGTAAAATTAAAATATCTTTGAAGCTCAAGTAAAAGTTTTTTCTTTCTTTTGGCTGCTCTATTAAGGCGAACGCACACCAGAAACCGAAATACGCCCCCTGTTGTTTTCACTGAGCGCTCTCACACAGTTCTGTTTATGCCCCTGTTCTGTTTGGATGCCATGGCTGAAAACTCACGCTCCCCCAGACTTCTGCAGTAAATAAAGTTTTCTGCTGTGAATGTCAGAAGCACAGATGTAAACAGTGAGAGAGTGACGCTGCATCAGGGACAGAGACAGCAGCTCCCGATACACGGGGAAACTCACTGTAAACTTGCTAATCGCTCACACAGCCTGGGGCCACTTCTCTCACTTTGCCAGGTTATTATCAGATAAAAGGTGTATTTTAAACTTCACATTGTTAATGTTAAAGCCTTTTCTAATGCTGAGACACACCACGCCACAATCAGTCGTATACTGTTTTGTGACTGGTCTAGGGCGGTGTGGGTGAAGTGTCTTGGGTCAGAGCGGGAATCAAATCTCTGTCACCCCTTTAGTAAAGTAAAAGTCTGTCCTCTTGTTTGTCCCTGTCGTCTCTCCGTCCTCTGCCCTCAGTGTAAAGCTCCCGAACTCCTCTCTCTCTGTATTTTACCCAGGTCCCTGAACTGAATGTGTGATTACAGACCGGAGTGGACTTTATGAATAAAACAGGTTTCTCCTCTCGCTTCTAAAACCATTTTCTCCTTTCTCCGTCTCAGTCACTCACAGACCGCATCCCAACCAAACTGAAATATTAACAACAGCGTACGCCCCAATAAACACGCGCAGAGGCTGGGGACATGGGCAGCAACAGAGGCGGAAAGGAACAATCCTCAGATCCTCAAATCATTTACTTGCTTTTAGTTTTATAAAGGGGGGCTATTGCTCTCTTTTAACCCTGTTCTAATGTGTTCTCCTCCTCATAAACAGACCTGCAGTAGTATTCTGTTTGAGTAATCCTGTTGCTGAGGCGCTGCCCTTCTCCAGAGCTGAAAACGCTCGGTCTCACGGTGAAACCAGGAAGTGCTCCTGCGCGTTTCTAAAGCCCAGAAACCGTTACCGGACTCGTTCTGATCATTTCAGCCTTAAACCTCTGTCACTACAAAGCATTCAGCTCAGAAATCTGTCTGTTAGCATCATGTCGCTAACAGCCGTGCTAATAGCCGTTATATCATGCTCTGTTTATCTCTCACTGTTCAGTAAAGCGCTCAGAGATTCTTAATTTTTTTCCCTCTTTTATTTATTCCCACATTTATTTATTTATTGATTGATTGATATTTTTATTTTAGCATTTGTTGTCCTTTTTAAATAATTATTTGTCATTGAGAGCATTTATTAATTCATTAATTTATTGATTGATTTGGCAGATTTGGTCCTCCATAGAGGAAACTAGCTACAACTTAAAGCTCCTGTAAGCAGCACGCGCTCTACTGGTTTGAAACGGTACTGCAGTCTAAATCAAAACAATGGTCTGTAGGTTACCAGTCTTTCCTTTTTTCTGATTGGATGATCAGCAATGCAGTTTTATTTTTTAATTTCAATATTTTAATATTCTTATTTTTTTATTAAAGTTGGATTTAAACATGTTTACCTCATATCTTGGCACACATGTGGGTGATTTTTATGAAATATAAAAAATATATAGTGCTCATAGCAGCTTCAACAGCGTTTGCAGCACTGGGCTGACAAAGTGAAGTGGGCGGGGCCAGCAGAGCCTAAAGGTGCTATGAGTAGTATATATTTTTTATATTTCATATATACCCAGATATGAGGTAAACATGTTTAAATCAAATATTAGTTTTACTGATAACAATGGTACAGCTGAGTTATTAACAATTAATATATTTTACATCATGGCCAAGTTGTTTGTTTACATTTTTGTTTTGGTTCGAAAACTGCATCTCCAGGCGTCCAATCAGAAAAGAGACCATTGTTTTGATTTAGACTGCAGTACCGTTTTAAACCAGCAGAGCGCATGCTGCTTACAGGAGCTTTAAAGTGAAAGGCACATAACCCAAGCATTTCCAGTAGAGCTTTTAAAAAGATTATTTTTAGTTATAAAACATGAAAAGCACGTGCAAAAGTGTCCAAATTTACTTTAAAGATTGAAAAACAGCGTAATATGTCTCCTTTAAGTGTTTAGAAGAGTAAAATAATGTTTGACCCTAGTAGTAGTAGTAGAAGTAGTAGTAGTAGCAACAACAGCAGTAGTAATTAGTAATAGTAATAGCAGTACAGTGGAAACAGGAGCAGTAGCATTAGCCTTAGTTTTTGCTACCTTATAAAAGCATTGTAAACTTGTATTCAATACTTTTTACTCAAGTGAAAATACTCTTTTGAAGTAACAGTACCTTTACTTGAGTACAAATTTGGATTACTTCTTCCACCTCTGAGCTCAACTGTAAAGTAATGAAATAATGGTTAAATAAAGACACAGCTGGAGTCCTTCTCCTGGTTTGAAGGCCAAGACCCAAAAAAAAAAAAAAAATACAATGACAAGATAAAAAGAAAAAAATACACAAAAAAAACTTTTAAGATTATTTTAAGTTTATTCTGGAGTCCAACACTAGTTCTGTTTTAGACGGCGTGTCCCCACAGAGATAGCAGGTCGTGTGTGTGTGAAACAGAGGTTAACGCTGAATACGAGGTTTGTTTGAGCAGAAATAAAAATGCAAAAACTGCTTCAGAGAGTTTCTGTTTATAAAGGAGAGTCTAGAAAAATGGACAGAAGTTCACTGGGTTTCTGTTTCTGTCCACACAAGCTTTCCTCCTGCTCCACTCACAGTCCTGTCCTGTTACATAAACTCACCACAGGTCCACCCATATGGATTTTTCTGCTGATTTTTTAAATTCAGAGCAGCCGATGGCCAATAAACACTGCCTATTTTTTGTAATTTTAAGAAAGAAATTAATTTAATACAGCCATTTGTTTAGGTAATGCTTGTTAAAACGCAAACAAATGAGTTAGAATGTGACAGAGAGAAGAGTTAAAGATAAGTCCATCTCAGTCAGACTCAGCTTGGGGAGCGAGGTTCTGTCCCAGAGAAATGAGCAAAATGTTTTTATTGCTGTTTTGAGCTTTTCAGGCTGAGATAAAGAGATTTTGGATGTTTCCTATGAACTGCAGAGTAAGAGCCCAAACTGAGACAAGATGGGGTCCTTCAGTCACATGATTGCTCGGACATGTGTCTGAACAAATTTCGGCGATTGCTGATTGACTAAAAAATGCAAAAATCGTCCCAGGAAACCAGTCGACCTCTACTACGTGTCCTGTACTAAAATTCATTCATTAAACAGAGGAAATGTGTTTGTGTCTGAAGAGAAGTGAATTATTTGAGACGCAGTGTGTACTGGGACAGTCTGGGTTAGGGTTAGGGGCATGTACTGGGACAGCCTGGGTTAGGGTTAGGGGCGTGTACTGGGACAGTCTGGGTTAGGGTTAGGGGCGTGTACTGGGACAGCCTGGGTTAGGGGCGTGTACTGGGATAGCCTGGGTTAGGGGTGTGTACTGGGACAGTCTGGGTTAGGGTTAGGGGCGTGTACTGGGACAGTCTGGGTTAGGGTTAGGGGTGTGTACTGGGACAGTCTGGGTTAGGGTTAGGGGCGTGTACTGGGACAGTCTGGGTTAGGGTTAGGGGCGTGTACTGGGACAGCCTGGGTTAGGGTTAGGGGCGTGTACTGGGACAGCCTGGGTTAGGGTTAGGGGCGTGTACTGGGACAGCCTGGGTGGGTTAGGGGCGTGTACTGGGACAGCCTGGGTTAGGGTTAGGGGCATGTACTGGGACAGTCTGGGTGGGTTAGGGGTGTGTACTGGGACAGTCTGGGTTAGGGTTAGGGGCGTGTACTGGGACAGCCTGGGTGGGTTAGGGGTGTGTACTGGGACAGTCTGGGTTAGGGTTAGGGGTGTGTACTGGGACAGCCTGGGTTAGGGTTAGGGGTGTGTACTGGGACAGTCTGGGTTAGGGTTAGGGGCGTGTACTGGGACAGCCTGGGTTAGGGGCGTGTACTGGGACAGCCTGGGTGGGTTAGGGGCGTGTACTGGGACAGCCTGGGTTAGGGTTAGGGCGTGTACTGGGACAGCCTGGGTTAGGGTTAGGGGCGTGTACTGGGACAGCCTGGGTTAGGGTTAGGGGCGTGTACTGGGACAGCCTGGGTGGGTTAGGGGTGTGTACTGGGACAGCCTGGGTGGGTTAGGGGTGTGTACTGGGACAGTCTGGGTTAGGGTTAGGGGCGTGTACTGGGACAGCCTGGGTTAAGGGGAGTATACAGTGTGTTTTTGGTGTCGTACCTCGGCGAGTCGGCTCTGTTTGTGACACTCGTGCTTGCCCAGAGGTGCCAGCTGCTGCAGGGTGTTCCTGTTGTTGGTCAGAGCGCGGGTCAGACGGGCGAACTTCGTCCAGCCTGAGGAAGGAAAAGAAACATTAACCCAAACCCAAACAAGAATGGTCCTAACTCTGGAACCAACCATCTTCTGAAAAGGGGCGGGCTTTACGTGATGCTCTGTCTCTGATTGGTTGGATGTTTTTCAAACATGGCTGGTCCTGACACAGTTCGGTGGTACTGTACTATGTTGTACTGCCCTGAATTATGATTGGTTGTGAGTCTATCCAGTCACACTCAGAGGTAGTTTACTCTGTGTTTGTGCTCCTCCAAACAGAGCTGTCCATCCCAACCCCAACATCTGTACTGCCCCTGCAACTGCCCACACCAGAGACACAAAGAAGAGAAAACAGTAGCAGTAGTAGTAGGACTAATAGTAGCAGTAGTAGTAGTAGTAGTAGGACTAATAGTAGCAGTAGTAGTAGGACTAATAGTAGCAGTAGTAGTAGGACTAATAGAAGCAGTAGTAGTAGGACTAATAATAGCAATAGTAGTAGTAGTAGTAGGACTAATAGAAGCAGTAGTAGTAGGACTAATAGTAGCAATAGTAGTAGTAGTAGTAGGACTAATAGTAGCAGTAGTAGTAGGACTAACAGTAGCAGTAGTAGTAGTAGTAGTAGTAGGACTAATAGTAGCAGTAGTAGTAGTAGGACTAATAGTAGCAGTAGTAGTAGTAGCAGTAGTAGTAGTAGTAGTAGTAGTAGCAGCAGCAGTAGTAGTAGCAGTAGTAGTAGTAGTAGTATTTTCCAGTAAAGCTGGAGTGTGTTAGCCCTGAGGCCTCCGCTGGACTCTCACAGTTCTCTTGTGGAGCTGAGGACTTCAGGCTCAGCTGTGTTTGTCTCTGAGGAACCAGCTCAGGTCTGTGGTCTGTGCTGCATTAAAGATCTCTGTACGGAGGACGTTTGTTTGAGACGGACACGGTTCAGTGGAGCTAAAGAGAAGTTAGCTCCAGGCAGGGCACAGAGACCAAAAGGTTGTGTAACCTAATGCACAGAGTATATAAGAAGTCTTTTGTTGTTGTTGTTGTTATTTACTACACAGAAAGGCCCTACATAAGTGGGAAAAAAGCAACAAAACACATCACAAAACGCGTCCTCTACCCCACAGCAGCTCATCCCCAGTTATCTTTTTGTTTCCCTGTTCGTGTAAACGGCACAGAGCCAGCTTCATGTTCTCCGTCTCCACTCAGACTGGGTTCAGTAAGGCACAGTGAGTACAGATCACTTTATTTCTTTCATTCATTAAAACTGAAAAGATGTTTTTCCTCCATGAGCCTTTATGGTTAATAAAGTCTTTTATTAAGACTCCAAATTTCACCAGTTTTTCTTATTGCAATATTCAATATAATTATCCCATATTAAATAAATGTATGTACCTTTTAGCTTTACATTAAGGTTTTGACTCTTTACACTGAGGCCACAGTAAAAACTAGGGTTTCAAACTAAACTCAAAGTACTTTTTACTCTACTACAGTTTAAATCAATAACTAGTATTAACTTGTTTTGTGTTGAGAATCTCTCTGTGGCCTGAGGTGTAGTTTTTTAATTTTTAGGCCACTTTTCACAGCTCTATGTTACAGATAACTTTGTGGAGCAGAGACCAGAGGTAACTTGATCACAGGAAGGTTTTGCATATCCCTGCTCATATTATTTTTGCAATATTGAACATATTTACTGCGTAGTACATGTATTCTTTGTGCAGTTCTTGTAAAACATGGCTTAAATCGTGCTGAGCCAAGCCTAACCTGTCATCTCTCCACGTTATACAGAAGCTCTCCTGATAAAAGCCCTGCAGCGCTGACACTTGTGCTGCGTGAAAGTACTTACATAACTCACTGTACAGAGCATGTTTTATACTCCTCAATACCTTAATGCACAGCAGAATAAGCAGAATACTTAGGTTCGCGGTGTAAATATAACGACGACAGCTCAGTGGGAGGTCTTTGTGTGAAAGGCAGAGCTACACTTTCCCCTCAGGAAAAGAAACACAGCGTGGTTTAAACAAGGGAACAGAAATACGCACGGACAGGAGCTAAAAATAACAAACTAAAGCTTATTCAGAGAAATCACAGCAGAGATAATGGCCGGACATGCGAGGAGCACCTGAACGCAACACTATTAAAGCAACACAAAGGTATATTTAGTTACTACAGTTTACAAAAGTCTTTGTGTTTTACCGTTTCAATTCAAGCAACGTTTGGCAAAAAAATACTACAGGAAAGTTCTAACAGCACTAACCAACCAGAAACTAACGCAGATTAAACTGAGACTACACCAGGACCAAACAAGGGCTAGACCAGGATTAAACCAGAACTAAACCCAGGCTGTGTCCAAACGTCCCCCCTAACCCTGACCCTCAGTCCCCTCAGTCCCCTCAGTCCCCTCAGTCCCCTCAGTCCCCTCAGTCCCCTCAGTCCCCTCAGTCCCCTCAGTCCCAGCAGTGCACAGCAGACGACAGTGCACTCATTTAGTGAACGATCTCACTGTTTTGTTGCTGATCACTGATCTGATTCGCTTGATTCACGTCGCGCCATTCGGGTGATTCGCGCCGCAGGACGCTTGTTCGCACCTGAACGCGGCCTTCCATAGACTTAACATGGGCGTCCGGTGTGAACGTACCATAAGATACGTTTTTGCAACAATACAATATGTATCGATTAGAAGTGTTTTGATACGATTCAAGAACAATATTGGCTAATTTGGAACGATACGATTCGATACGATTCAGCACCTTCATATCAATAATCGATTCAGCAACATTTTGCCAAAAATCATAAAAGTTTACTCTCAAATGTAGCACCGTGGCCAGGGTTGATTATCTCCAGCAGACAGAGAGTGAAGAAAAGTTGAATATAACATTTTATGTTGTTTGTATATTTTAACATACAAATTTCTAATTTTGATATTTCCTATATTATCAATCGATACTTCATGTGTATCGATATTCACTTCCTAGAAAACAATACGATTTGATACAAGGTCATGTGTATCGATGTAGTTGTATCATAGGAAAAAAAATCCATACATCGATATAGTTACTGTATCGTTACACCCCTATAAGCTAACATTAGTGATTTTACACTGTAACTATTTATTTTAGAGATATTTATTCATAAATACGACCTGACAGAAGTAAAAACAGTGTTTCTAACTGAGTTCACTCAGATGTGTTGTGTACAGTTTAAATTCCTGCCGCAGTCCCACTGTTCTCCTCCGAAACTCGTAAAGCATTCTGATCTATACTGACCGTCTAGTGACCATCCACTACTTTCCAAAATGCAATGTGGGGAATTTTTATCGATTAGACGTTGGGACAGCTACAGAACGGCGTGACCACTGTAGAGAGCAGTACAGAGGGATTAGGGAGGGAGTTTATCTTCCATCGACAGCTCCAGGAGCTTTTGTCTCGTACACCTCTGATATGATTCACTGTGGGCTTATCTCTGAGCACAGAGAAGTGAATCTGAGAGAGGATCACAGGAGACCGGACAAAAGACAAGAGACTTTATCTGTCCCTGTTTACAGAGGAGGACAAGGACAAGAGTGTGCTGATGGACAGAGACAGTTTGACAGCATGATGCTTTAAAAAAACATAACTCTCAAACTAAACACGGTGTTTTAGGAACAGCAGCTGGGAGAAAACAATTTTTAATGGACAGGACAGGTCTTGTTTAAACCAGGGCTAAACCAGGACTAAGCCAGGGCTAAACCAGGGCTAAACCAGGGCTAAACCAGGACTAAGCCAGGGCTAAACCAGGACTAAACCAGGACTAAACCAGGACTAAACCAGGACTAAACCAGGACTAAACCAGGACTAAACCAGGTCTAAACCAGGCTTAAACCAGCACTAAAGCAGGTCTAAACCAGGACTAAACCAGGGCTAAACCAGGCTTAAACCAGGGCTAAACCAGGACTAAACCAGGGCTAAACCAGGACTAAACCAGGGCTAAACCAGGGCTAAACCAGGACTAAAGCAGGTCTAAACCAGGACTAAACCAGGGCTAAACCAGGCTTAAACCAGGACTAAAGCAGGTCTAAACCAGGACTAAACCAGGGCTAAACCAGGCTTAAACCAGGGCTAAACCAGGTCTAAACCAGGGCTAAACCAGGACTAAGCCAGGGCTAATCCAGGACTAAACCAGGACTAAACCAGGGCTAAACCAGGCTTAAACCAGGACTAAAGCAGGTCTAAACCAGGGCTAAACCAGGGCTAAAGCAGGACTAAACCAGGGCTAAACCTGGCTTAAACCAGGACTAAAGCAGGTCTAAACCAGGACTAAACCAGGACTAAGCCAGGGCTAATCCAGGACTAAACCAGGACTAAACCAGGGCTAAACCAGGCTTAAACCAGGACTAAAGCAGGTCTAAACCAGGGCTAAACCAGGGCTAAAGCAGGACTAAACCAGGACTAAACCAGGCTTAAACCAGGACTAAACTTCAAATGTAATTCCCAACCAGAGCAGGACTAAAACTGGCTCTAAATTAAACTAAATCAAGACGCCTGAGTGCCACCAGTGGTACCTGGACCACAGTTTGGGAACCAGTAGTGTACAGTATATTCTTCACTCAGATATTTCTCAGTCACGAGTAAAATCACGTCTTTTCTCATAATATCAGTTTTATTTCTGTATCTGCCATCAGTCTGACGTCGAAGCGTGACAGAAAAACTGACCCAGCGTCACTCTCAGGTCCATTATAATGCTGTTATTCTAGAAAAGCTCATTTTGGAGGTAATTTTGTGTAATTTTGTTCAGCTGGTGATCGTGTGGACACATTCATCTTACTGCCAGTGTAAAAACACACGAATCAAAATGTTAGACTTTTTAGCATTCTGCACACTTTCTACGTTTCCACAACTTCCCATCGAGGGGATTTGTTTTTTTCCCCGATATGTATTATTTAAAATGAAAAAATATCGTCCATCCCTAGTTTGGTGGTGGGCAGAGAGGCCACATGGCGCAGAATGGCAGCCACGTCTGTGTCAGTCTGCCCCAGGAGACTACAGTGTGACTGAGGACTGAAGGAATAA
The DNA here is from genome assembly GCA_020698575.1 of Bostrychus sinensis. Taxonomy (NCBI): domain Eukaryota; kingdom Metazoa; phylum Chordata; class Actinopteri; order Gobiiformes; family Eleotridae; genus Bostrychus; species Bostrychus sinensis. The sequence goes on from CM036258.1 coordinate 2,867,688, forward strand.
TGCACCTTGTCAATACAGGAGTTGTACACAGAAACTGGGTTTATTCTGCACATGCACTGGAAATACAGCTGTGAATCTTCCTATTTACATGTTAAGGCATATTCTAATTAAGTCTCGTTTTAAAATACATATTGTGAATAAATGAATATTCTATTCTAGATTTATTATGGGTAAACATGAAAAAACTGTTAAGCTCGTGCTTTTGTGGTAGATTTACCACAGAAGCATCGTTAGTGCATGTTTTATGAAGTGAATTAAAAGTTAATTTAAATATGGGTTCCTATAAACATATAATACATTTATATTTTAAAATCACACTAGATAAATTATTTACGGAACATAGTTTTTTCTATAAGTTTCTCAGCTATAAACTGTCTTTTCTGAGAGCATACCCTGAACAAATCCTATAGTGACACTCCTATCAGTAAAGTTTACTTAAGTAGAAATTGTCATGTGATACTTTTATTTTTACTTGAATACACTTTTGCTCCTTTATCTGTACTTCTGTAAAAAAACAAAATAAAACTGAGTACTTCTTCCACCTGTGGGCTTGGTCTCAACACTGAAAGTCTCGGCCTTGTCTTGGTCTCGGTTCACGCTGGACTCGGTCTCTTGGTCTTGACTAAAAGCTTTCCTGCTGTGAGTGATACGATATCGCCGTGTTACAGTAAAATCCTCCTCTGCTCATCTGAAGTGAGCAGCTTTTATCAGAAGTGGCTGTTTGAGAATTACCGTCAGCTTTTACCAAATGAAAACTTAACGAGCCTCTCACACAGATGGCTTTTCACTGTTGGAACAAAAACACAACATAGGAGCGGTCTGCACGTGCCCAGTGCGCTCCCAGTGATGGATTAAAGTGAAGCGGTGTCAGGAGGAGGCGGCTCTCGGCTCTGATTGGACGAGAGCTGATCACGTGACCCCAGCTCCGTCTCAGAGAAACCACAAATTTAATAAAGTAATTACAATTTTTATAAGTGTTATAATAACTGCATTGGTGGTTAAACAGAGAAGAAACAAAAGTCTGGTCCTGTTGTAGCCCTGGTTTAGTCCTGATTTGGGCTTAATTTAGGCCTGGTTTAGTCCTTGTTTAGTCCTGGTCTTTAGTCCAAATCTAGCCCATGTTTAGTTCTGGTTTCATTCTGATCTAGTCCATGTTTAGTCCGGGTTTTGTCCTGATCCAGCCCATGTTTAGATCTAGTTTTGTCCTGATCTAGCCCATAATTAGCCCTGGTTTCGTCCTGATCTAGCCCATGTTTAGCCCTCGTTTTGTCCTGATCTAGCCCATGTTTAGCCCTGGTTTTGTCCTGATCTAGCCCATGTTTAGCCCTGGTTTTGTCCTGATCTAGCCCATGTTTAGCCCCGGTTTCATCCTTATCTAGCCCATGTTTAGCCCTGGTTTTGTCCTGATCTAGCCCATGTTTAGCTCTAGTTTTGTCCTGATCTAGCCCATGTTTAGCCCTGGTTTAGTCCTGATCTATCCCATGTTTAGCCCCGGTTTCATCCTGATCTAGCCCATGTTTAGCCCTGGTTTTGTCCTGATCTAGCCCATGTTTAGCTCTAGTTTTGTCCTGATCTAGCCCATGTTTAGCCCTGGTTTAGTCCTGATCTATCCCATGTTTAGCCCTGGTTTTGTCCTGATCTAGCCCATGTTTAGCCCTGGTTTCGTCCTGATCTAGCCCATGTTTAGCCCTGGTTTTGTCCTGATCTAGCCCATGTTTAGCCCCGGTTTCATCCTGATCTAGCCCATGTTTAGCCCTGGTTTTGTCCTGATCTAGCCCATGTTTAGCTCTAGTTTTGTCCTGATCTAGCCCATGTTTAGCCCTGGTTTAGTCCTGATCTATCCCATGTTTAGCCCTGGTTTTGTCCTGATCTAGCCCATAATTAGCCCTGGTTTCGTCCTGATCTAGCCCATGTTTAGCCCTGGTTTTGTCCTGATCTAGCCCATGTTTAGCCCCGGTTTCGTCCTGATCTAGCCCATGTTTAGCCCTGGTTTTGTCCTGATCTAACCCATGTTTAGCTCTAGTTTTGTCCTGATCCAGCCCATGTTTAGCCCTCGTTTTGTCCTGATCTAGCCCATGTTTAGCTCTAGTTTTGTCCTGATCTAGCCCATGTTTAGCCCCGGTTTTGTTCTGATCTAGCCCATGTTTAGCTCTAGTTTTGTCCTGATCTAGCCCATCTTTAGCCCTGGTTTAGTCCTGATCTATCCCATGTTTAGCCCTGGTTTTGTCCTGATCTAGCCCATGTTTAGCCCTGGTTTTGTCCTGATCTAGCCCATGTTTAGCCCTGGTTTTGTCCTGATCTAGCCCATGTTTAGCCCCGGTTTCGTTCTGATCTAGCCCATGTTTAGCCCCGGTTTTGTCCTGATCTAGCCCATGTTTAGTCCGGGTTTAGTCCTGGGTTAGAACTTGTTTAGTCCTGGTTTCGTCCTGATCTAGCCCAAGTTTAGCCCTGGTTTCGTCCTGATCTAGCCCATGTTTAGCCCTGGTTTTGTCCTGATCTAGCCCATGTTTAGCTCTAGTTTTGTCCTGATCTAGCCCATGTTTAGCCCTGGTTTAGTCCTGATCTATCCCATGTTTAGCCCTGGTTTTGTCCTGATCTAGCCCATAATTAGCCCTGGTTTTGTCCTGATCTAGCCCATGTTTAGCCCTGGTTTTGTCCTGATCTAGCCCATGTTTAGCCCCGGTTTCGTCCTGATCTAGCCCATGTTTAGCCCTGGTTTTGTCCTGATCTAACCCATGTTTAGCTCTAGTTTTGTCCTGATCCAGCCCATGTTTAGCCCTCGTTTTGTCCTGATCTAGCCCATGTTTAGCTCTAGTTTTGTCCTGATCTAGCCCATGTTTAGCCCTGGTTTCGTCCTGATCTAGCCCATGTTTAGCCCTGGTTTTGTCCTGATCTAGCCCATGTTTAGCTCTAGTTTTGTCCTGATCTAGCCCATGTTTAGCCCTGGTTTAGTCCTGATCTATCCCATGTTTAGCCCCGGTTTCATCCTGATCTAGCCCATGTTTAGCCCTGGTTTTGTCCTGATCTAGCCCATGTTTAGCTCTAGTTTTGTCCTGATCTAGCCCATGTTTAGCCCTGGTTTAGTCCTGATCTATCCCATGTTTAGCCCTGGTTTTGTCCTGATCTAGCCCATGTTTAGCCCTGGTTTCGTCCTGATCTAGCCCATGTTTAGCCCTGGTTTTGTCCTGATCTAGCCCATGTTTAGCCCTGGTTTTGGCCTGATCTAGCCCATGTTTAGCCCCGGTTTCGTTCTGATCTAGCCCATGTTTAGCCCCGGTTTTGTCCTGATCTAGCCCATGTTTAGTCCGGGTTTAGTCCTGGGTTAGAACTTGTTTAGTCCTGGTTTCGTCCTGATCTAGCCCATGTTTAGCCCTGGTTTCGTCCTGATCTAGCCCATGTTTAGCCCTGGTTTCGTCCTGATCTAGCCCATGTTTAGCCCTGGTTTTGTCCTGATCTAGCCCATGTTTAGCCCTGCTTTTGTCCTGATCTAGCCCATGTTTAGCCCTGGTTTTGTCCTGATCTAGCCCATGTTTAGCCCTAGTTTAGACCTGGTTTAGTTCTGGTTTAGTACCTGTTTATTCCATTAAACCTGGTCCTTGTAAAGCTGTATATTTCCTGAGGTTATACTGATGCAGGGTCAGTTTTGTGAACAGATATTTTTACTGCAGCTCTCGCGTACAGCTCTTGTACTCGTCAGTTCTTCTCAGCTCGTCTGTCTGTCTCATGTCACGTCGCATTTATGGACCTCCTGTTTGTGTCAGAACTTCCAGCGCTGCGTGGAAACTCCAGCAGCAGCTTCTCAGGCGACGTTTGCCCTCCAACAACCCTCTGCTGCTCTAACGGCTACGACATCAACCAAACAGAAAATATTTTACTGCCACAGGGCCACGGCAGAACGGAGGTTGTGGGTTTCTCTCAGAGTGGAGTGTGACATTTACTTATATGGCACATTTAAAAACAGACACTGCTGCCCCAAAGATCTGTACAGTTTGTAAAACAGAATATCAGTAAAAACATAACAATAACCACAGCCAAAGCAACACAGAATATACACTTACAAACAATAAAAGCAGAAATCAAGTTCAAAGTCAAAAATATCAACCAGTAATAGAAAGTTTTTGTAGCACTTTGAGATTTTGTCCCAAAATATAAAGTAAATATAAATAAAATATTATTATTATTGTGTTTTATTATGCCTTTTTATTGTGAAGCACTTTGTGACTGTTGTCTGAGAAAGGCGCTAAATAAACTTTACTTTCTTACTTACTCTGTAAATAAATAATAAAGAACACAGCTTCATCTGGAACCACTCTCCAATGTAACAAGGACATGCGGAAGTTTGGGCAGCCTTAAGTTTGCTGATTTGAATGCATGTAACTTCTCAAAATGGATTACTTGGGGTGGGACTCGATTAAAAAAAAAATTATCTAATTAAGTACAGGCTTTGTAATTAATTAATCACAGTTAATTGCATTTTCATCAAATAGCAATATAAATAAAAAAGTAGTAGTAGCAGTAACACGCCTCTCTCCTCTCTCTCTTCTCTGTGCTCCGTGTGTGACCTCCACCTGGACCTGTCCTCTGTCCTCTGTCCTCTGTCCTCTGTCCTCTGTCCTCTGTCCTCTGTCCTCTGTCCTCTGTCCTCTGTCCTCTGTCCTCTGTCCTCTGTCCTCTGTCCTCTGTCCTTCGCAGCTGAACCCAGAGGACTGCTGTCTCCTGTGTCGTCACTCAGCTGTGAGAACGATCGCAGAGACGATGAGCGGCGCCGTGAAGCAGCGCGTTTGAAAGTGAAAGAAAAGGAGCGGCGGCAGTGCAGTCTGTGGCTCATTCTCCAACTGTTCACAGCTGAAATCCACTCACATTTGGTTTTCTGTCTGGTGTGGATGCGCAGCCCTGGTTACTGTGCACCAGAAACTAGGTCACTGACAAAAGTTCCGTGTTGTCATAGACAAGTGCAATTAATTGCGTCAATTTTTTTTAACGCATTCGTTTCTCTGTAATTAATTAATCGTGATTAATGCGTTAAAGTCTCATCTCTACTTGCAACACTAAACTTGTTGAATTAGTTAAACTAAACAGAGTCACTTGAGGTCTGTCAGTCCTCACCACGTTACTCCAAAATGAATCTGGCTTTGTCTAACCTCAAGCTCTGTTTGTGGCGTGGCGAGTAATCCATTTTGAGAAGTTACATCCACTCAAATCAGCAAACTTAGGCTGCCCAAATATTTTTTCATATTTCATTTAATTTCATCCACTTAAATACTGCTACACTAAAATCTGTTATTTGTAAAACTCCCTAGAACTCAGATGTCACTGGAAAATGAATGACAGAGCTCTGTGATCTTTTTTCATGAAGACAGAGTAAATTATTATGCAAACTCAGAGGGGAGCCCAGACTTTTACATATGACTGTAAGCCAATGTTCTTTTCAGTTCTGATGCTTGTTTGAACTGAACTGGTCTACAGAAATAAAAATCTATTGACGGCTGCTTTGAGCTGATTCAAAATATCCATGTTCAACAAACTTAAATTGTCTGATAAAGTGCTTGGTGAGGCTTTTAAATAACTCAGTGTCTTTGTTGTTTGTATGTTGTCAGGTCTAATCGACGGTGTGCGCTCAGTGACAAACACAGCTGATCATCTGATTATTATTACTAATGTCACTTCAGATGGAGTGGACAGAGGTCCTTCACGCCCGCAGGCTAACGTTTACGTTCTCTGTACGTGTCTTCAGTGATGGACAGAGACAGAGGCCTGACCTTCAGAGTCAGAGGTCACGGACAGTTCATTTAGTTATGCCAGGTTTTTAAGGATCTTTCTACTCAGAAAATGTCTAGAGGCTCCTAAGTCCTGTAAGCTTATTATGCAGTTGTACCACGGGAGCTCCTCTCCTGGGACCAAGTGGAGCTAAATACTCAAGACTTAGGAAACTGCTGCAGCGAAACTGAATCTAAAGTTTAGAAAAACACCCTGGACAGTTCTCAGTGAGTCTCAGGTCAGACACTTACAGACACACACTGACAGACAACCATCCACTCTCACATCCAGTCACTGTGGGACATTTAGAGTCTCCAGTCCATCTGTGCATACATGTGTTTGGACAGTGTCTTTAGTCAACAAGAATGTACAACCATAAAGGTCCAGTCCTCAGGTCTCTGCACTGGCTTCCTGTCAGAGAACAGACTTTAAAACAGCTCTGCTGTGTACAGGTCTCTCCATGGCTTACACCACAGTACATCTGTGACCTGTTGGTCCCATATGAACCTCTGGGACTCTGAGGACGTCAGGGACAGGTCTCTGCTGGGTCTCTGAGGACGTCAGGGACAGGTCTCTGCTGGGTCTCTGAGGACGTCAGGGACAGGTCTCTGCTGGGTCTCTGAGGACGTCAGGGACAGGTCTCTGCTGGTCCCAGAGTCAGGACTAAACTTAGTGAAGCAGAGTTTCAGTTTTATGCTAAACTCTGGAACAGTCTTCCTGACGATGACAGACCTCTACTCTGACATGTTCAAGTCTTTTTAGCTCCGCATATGATGACTGGAAGTGTTTTATCTTTTCTTTTAATTAAGTTTTAAATAGATTTTTTATTATAATTTTTAAAACATATTTT